>KE787389.1:77121-96927 GCA_000465285.1 Eidolon helvum
TGTGTGTGTGTGTGTGTGTGTGTGTGTGTGTGTGTGTGTGTGTGTGTGTCATGATGAAGTCATGCATAGATTTAGACATATTTGATATGTTTTGATCTATCATAGCTGCTGTTCTCATTGATGCTCAAATTGCTTTATCTTTGCTTGCTGGAATCTTCTTCAAGTTCTTGAGTCCTTTTGACATACCCCAGTAGTCTGTAAAGTTTTGTCAGTTGACAGAACTAGAACATTCATCATGAGTAAACTCAAATTTCTGTGTCTCAAATTTAGAATTACAGGGTATTCTTTGATTTTATATTTATATCTCCTCTCCTACTATATAAGGTTTATATCATAATGTCATGAACCTAATTATTTGCTTTATCCTATATTCTGTTCTACCTGTCTGGGGTGTGGTTTCAGAGTAACAACTCTGCCTTGGATTTTTAGCAGTTGCTTTTTAAATTTAGTTTTACTATTATGTGAGACATATAATTCAAAGTCAAATTTATAAAACAGTGTATTTAGGTAAGTCTAGTTTCTCTGTACCCCATTGCCTCATTTATTAAGTCACTCCCTTTTTTCATCTGTTTTTAAATATGAATAAATGCATACATATAAGCATGCAAATATGTATATGTATGTATACACATTTATCCCTACCTGCCTTTCTTAGATAAAGTGCCATACTTTCCTCCACCTTGCTATTTATCATTTAACAGTGTTTCCTGGGATAAACCCCATAGTGATAAATACATATATTCTTTCTTATAGCTTCATTGGTATACATTTTGTGATGTAGCCTTTATTATTACATGTAATTCCTCATTGGTGGACGTTTTGATTATTTCCAGACTTTTGCTGTTACAAATAGTGCTGCAGTTAATACTCTTGTACATGTGTTTTTTATTTTTCCTAATGTGTCTTTGGGTTAGATTCTTAAAGGTGGGATTGCTGTGTCCAAGGATAAATGCATACGTCATTTTGCTAGATAGCCAAATTCCTTTCCACTGAGGTGGTGCTGCTTCATATTCCCACCAGCAATGTATGGGAATGCCTGATTCACCTCATTCTCTCCAGTAGAGTATATTTTTAAACTTATGGATTTATGCCATTCCGGTAAACGAGGAAAGATATTTCATTCATGAACATAAATATTTTACAGGGCCAAATGCATTTCTTTTTTGGTATAATCTTTGTTCATAAACCTTGCCTGCTTCTTTTTTTCTTTATTTATTTTTTAAATTTTTTTTTTAAATGCCTATAGCACCTGGTATTCCCAGGTGGTCTCCCATCCAGGTACTACCTAGGCCCGACCCTGCTTAATTTATGAGATCAGACGAGGTTGGGCATGTTCAGGGTGGCATGGCCGTACACCCTGCTTCTTTAAATATGATTTGTAGCCTGTAATATAGTAACAAAATTTTTTTTCCAGTTAATTATATTTCTTACTTGAACATGGAACATTTGGAAATGTTTGTTTATGTGAATTTTTTAAATGTTTGTATGTTGGTTTAATATAACTTACTACTTTCCTAAATTTAAATTCTCTTACTGTTCAAAGTCATTTTTCCATTCATTTTTCCAGATGTATATATTCATTTTGTCTGTGAATAGATCTAACTTTACATCTTTTCTAGTTCTTAAGCTTTTAATTACTTTCTGTTGTCTGATTACACAGGATAACACTTTATTGCAATGTAAATAATATTGGAGATAGTGAACATTTTTATTTTATTCTTGACTTTAACAGATATTTTTCTCTTTTTTAAAGGCACTTACCATTCATGATACAGAAAAATGCCAAGCATGGGACCTAGGAACCAACTTCTTTCTCTGTGAAGATGATGTTGTTAATATGAGAAACAGGTAAAGATAAGATATTTTGATGTATTATCACAGGATTTTGTTGTTCTTACAATTGCTCAGAATTTTATCTATATCCAGAACACTTGTTCAGTCATACTTGTTTAGCTCATCATCATAAAGTTACACTACCATTGATAAATAAGTATTGACATATACTTATTTATATTTGTAATATTTTTAATACATCCACATTGCTCCCTGGAATGAAATTTTTAACATTGATAAAAGAGGTCTTTATTTTCGCTGAGTCATCAAAAGACTTGAGCTTGGAGCTTGGAACTGTAAGGGTACAGTGTCTTACTGTGGAATACAACAGTATGCTATATTCCAAGATTGTATAGTTATCTATAAATATTAAATAAGTCTTAGTTTCTTTCTTCCTCTACAGTTTATTAAATTTCCATTGAAATTTTGCAACATTCAGGTTCCTCTGATGTCAGAGTGTCCAAATTTGAGATATTAAGTATATTGAATGCATAGTAAAGGTCATTTCTTCATTTTTTTAGGGCTGACGCTGTTCTTCAACATATTGCAGAACTAAATCCATACGTTCATGTCACGTCATCTTCTATTCCTTTAAATGAAACCACAGATCTTTCCTTCCTAGATAAATACCAGGTTGGTCCTCCATTTTATGTTAGATATTATTGACAGATTCCAAGGCAAATTGTTAAGTATTACCATGATATAACTAATTTAACCTAGTCTTTTGAATAGACAAAAACTTTCAGATTAAAAGACTTTCTTTGAAATAATATATTTCAAATACTTTGTTTTAGGGAAAGGGCCTTCTGTACTTTTGACAAACAATTGTATCAGTCAGCTATTTTCACAGTGATGTGCATAAAAAACTGCCCGAAACTCTGGTTTATAGCAACATACTTTTTTTTTTTATGCATTTGCATGTCAGTTAAAGTTTTGCTGTTCCAGGCTGAACTTAAATCCCAGATTCTGTGTTTTGCTCCTTATGCCTCTCTTCTAGGACATGGTCTCATGGCAATAGCAGAAATGCAGAGGTGTAAGTCCAACCCTCCAAGTACATTTCACACCTCTGTTTGTATTACTTTCATTAATATTTCATTAGCCAAAACAAGTCATATGGTTAAGCCCAAAGTCAAGGAGCAAAAAAGTATACTCTTCCTAAGGCCATGGGTAAAGGGTGATGTGTGATTGGATTACAGAAGAGTAAAAATGTGGGTCTACCTTAGGTAGCCTTAAATAACAACAAAAATTCTCAGCACCTGGGCTGTTCTGAAAGTGACTAGATTGACCCTGATTTTTCCCTGTGATTAAATTATGTTACCCATTGTCTAGGAATATATACTCCTGTGTTTTTCTCCTCACAATACTTAAGGCATTTGTGGAACCATACGTATGTGGGCTTTTTTCCCCCACAACAAATAATTCTCCAACTCTCTAGACACCTGGTTTGGTGTCCTACAATTTAATTCAGTTCTGTTAAAAAACAAAATTTAACTGAGTAAATTTAAAGATCTTATTGGCTTTATTGATTCATGAATTGGGCTGCACCCCATCTAGCAACTAGAAGAGCATTCTTAGGAGTTAACACAAAATGGAAAGTTTTTATAGGAAAAAGCGTGGGGCAAGGAAGCCAGGAACAAAAAAAAAAATTGATTATTTTGGGGCCTAGGCACCTTTTCTTTAGGGGAAGAGAAAGAAGGGTTTTTATTGTGCAGATTGCCTCTTTCTGTGGGGGATGGAGAAGGCCCATTTGACAGATTGTTATCGGTACTTGACCAGAAAATTTCAGACTAGTCGACTAAGATTGTTTCTGGGAGAGGTAGAAACTGCAGTTAGGTCAAGGTTTGGTATCATGGGCTCTTAGCACAAGTGATGCCATTTTGGGCCTGTGGTTTTCTCTTTAACAGTTCTGAAACTACCTGGATAGCGTCAGATTCCATAGGTAAAGGGCTCAGTCCCACAAGATAATCTTCTTTCTCCACTTTCTGACACCAGCCAAAAGTCCAGGTTGTTACCTGTGCTTCTGAGGACTAGCCATAAATCAGAGGTTCCCATAGCTTCCCCTCCCTCTACCATGGTTCAATTAATTTGCCAGGGTAGCTCATAGAACTCAGGAAAACAGATTACTTACTAAAGTACCAGTTCATTATAAAAAGCTGTAACTCAGAAACAGCCAGATGGAAGAGATGCATAGGGCAAAGTATGGGGTAGGAGGCACAGAGCTTCCATGCCCTCTCCAGGTGTGCCACCTTTCCAGCGCCTCCACATGTTCATGAACCCAGAAGTTCCCTGAGGCTTCTATTTCAGGGGTTTTTATAGAAGCTTCATTATGAAAGTATGAATGATTAAATCATTGGCCATTAGTGATTAAGTCAATCTCCAGCCCTTCTCTCCCCCTAAAGGTGTGGGAGATAGGACTTAAAGTTCTGACCCCCAAATCACAAGGTTATTCCCTGGTAACCAGCCCTCATCCTTAGGGGCTTTCCAAAATTTACCTCATAAAGATAACATAAAATGGATGTGGTAAAAGGGGCTTATTATGAATAATGAAAGATGTTCTTTTCACCTTTACCACTCCGGAGCTATTTCAGAAACTGGGACAAACCTAATAACAAAATATGCCCCTCTAGCTCTTATATAGGAAATTATGAGTTTTAGGAACTGTATGCCCAGACCTTGGATAACCAAAATATGTATTTCTTGTTAAAATCACAATATTTCTTGTTATAATCATAAGTATTTCTTGTTACAATCACTCGTTAAAAATCAGTGTAGACTTCCATCCTGGACTGGATAACTTGAAATCCATCCTCTTCAAAGATGCTTAATAAACTTCCTATAATAGAAGCGCTTAATAAACTTTCTTTTAAATGACTACCAGAGTGCAAAATAATGTAAGGGAAGTGCTCAGAGACCAAAAATGAATAGGTAACTAAAAGAAGACCAGTGAACGGTTGTCCGTTGTGTTCACTTTCAGGGACAGGGTTGCCTGTCTCAGTAACCACATTTCTTAGGAATAAATGGCATGCAGAAACAGAAAATACAAAATAGATTTATATGAGGTAGAAAAATGGAATTAAGACCTACCTTCTCTGTGAAACTGGAAGCTCAGAGAGCTACACCCTCAGTGAATGGATGGATGAGAAAAATCTTTGCTCATCAGAACAAGAAACTTGTCTGTTTTCTTTGAGTGCTGGATGAAAAAGGGCTTCCTGAGAATTCATAACCACAGGCCTACCCTTACACAAGTTTAGAGATCAACTTTATAAACTTGTTAAAATTGTCCAAGCTGAGAACTTAACATAAAAAGTAGTACTAAGATAGTGATACCCTAGAATACCACACAGAAGCAAAAATAAATATATATGAAGAAATGTACCCTTGACTAGGCCACAGTTTTCCAGTTTTTAAAGCCCCTTTGAAGATGAGTTCACAATACAAAATAACAAGGTAGGAAGAAGCTGTTCAGCATGATCTAGAGTCAGTAGACATAACAAACAATAGAATTAAACCTCCAAGAGTTTCAGATAGTAGAGTTATTAGATAGGTACTATAAAATATAGATATTCAAGCTAACTGAATCTTTAAAAAAGTGATTAAATATACAATATGAAAATGAGACACTATTGAAGACAATCAGGCAAATGTGATTAAAGAACCAAATAGAACTTTTAGAAATGAAAATAGTCTTAATAATTAAAACTTGATGAAAAGATTAAATAGTGAATAGATACAGCTAGAATAGAAATTAACGAAAGATAGAGCTGAGAAAATTATTGAGACTACCACACCCAGAAATAAAAAAATATATATATGAAAGAAAATGTAAAAGGGACAAGAGCTTGAATGAAAAGGTCCATTTTATGAGATTGAATTTCTAGAAGGAGAGCATTAGAAAAGGCAATATTCAAATAAATTATGGCTAAGAATTTTGTAGCATTGATGAAATACAAATTAGATTCAGTGTGTACTGGGTCTAGGATTTGATCGTACCCTATGTACTAGCTAAGTTAACCTGTTAGTATTTGATGAATGCTGGCAGAATGCATGAGATTCCTGGGTTACAGACTTGAGGACTTTACTATTCAGAGCATGGTAAGAAGTATGAGCATATTTGCTTTATTTCCTCATGCTCAGCCACAAATCCCACTACTGAAGTGCAAAGGGCACATGCAGACATGTAGTGGATTCCTTTAGAGGAGAGGAACACTGAGCTTGGGGAACCTACTGTTTTACAACAAGTAGTGAACAGACTTGCTCTTTGTCCCAGAGGGGGACATTGCCTTATTCCTCAAGTTGCATGAGGCAAGTGCAACCCTGAGAAATGGCCCAAGTAAAAAATGGTCAGAGCCTTGCATTCATGACATACCTAGTGAGGCACATAGAAGTGAGAGACCCATGAAAGAATATCTTCCTACAGAAAGCACACCGTATTCTGAGCTAGATAAATAAAACTAAATTCACATCTGGATATTTGTAGTAAAACTGTTATACAAGTCATGGAAACCAGCAGCAAGGAAAGCTCTGGACTGAGAGTCAAGGTCTGCTTTTGCTACTTAATAGACAAATGACCCTAAGAAAGTATTTGACCATTATTAGCCTAACATACTTATGATGAAATCTGATTGTAAAGCCACCTCTAATTATTAAATTATTTAATTTAGTAATTTAAAAAATAGAGTAATTGTTGAAAATTATAACTTGCTATTACAGAACTTGGTGGTTTCACTAATGAAACCGTCATTAAGTAAAGGTGGTTATATTGTGAACCTGTTGAATCGCTGAAGTAAAAGAAAGCTAAGGCGACTAACATATCTCTTTAAAAATGTAATTGTTACTCTTTTAAGCTAGGATTAAATTAATATTCTGATGATTATGTTAGTATTTTCATGGCAGTAACAGACAACAAATTTTCCAACCATTTGGAGTATATAAATACATAGAAAATTAAGGGTTGCTTCTAATTGTGATGTCTATGATGGTACTTGAATTTAATGTGGGTAGGTTTTCCCTTGTCTTTTATTTTCACTGTTATTCTATATCTCTGAAGATAATAAACTCAGAATGAAATACAATAGAATAGTATTTTTTTCCAAGGAAAACAATATATTTTTAGCATAATATTAACTGAAATACTTCTGATTAGAGGTTGTATATTTCCAAAATAATTGTATGTTCTCTTTTTTTCTCCTCAACAGTGTGTAGTATTAACTGAAATCAAACTTCCACTGCAGAAGAAAATCAATGACTTTTGCCGCTCTCAGTGTCCTCCAATTAAGGTAATAGTATTACTTAATAATATGCAGTTAATCAAGGAAAGACCACTTTCACTATTAGAATGTCTAGCTTTTCAGGTTGTATAAGAAAGTCTTTTATATGAGAACAATCACAATAATATTTTTCTCTTTAATTTTGATATATTTTCTATTTTGAAAACTGATGAAAATGTTTATAGGCAAATTGTCCATACTAAGAGAGAACAAAGATTAGGAATAGAAAGGATTCATCATCTAACTTTAAATATGATATGATGACGGTACATTGGTTCTTTTAACAAATATTTATTGAGCACCTACTATGTACCAGATACAGTTCTCAGCACTAGGAATACATTAGTGAATAGGATATACAAATTTTTTTACTTATGAAAATTACCTTCCTGGTATAATTTTCCTAGTAGGAAATTTATATACCAAACATAGTTTCCAGTTCTATTAAGAAAAAAGCTAAGTAAAGAATAGAGTCTAATTTCTGCATGATGTTGAGGGTGGAGCAGTGCTGGTTCTCTTAGATTGAATTCCAGGGAAGTCTTCTTTGAGGAGATGACATTTAAATTGAGCACTGAATAAGAAGAAAGAACCAGGTATGTAAATATCTGGGGAAAAGCATTCAAAACAATGAGAACTACAAGTATAAAGACATGCATGTTGAAAAATTCACTTGGTTTGGTTTGAGGAACAGCGAGAAGCAAGCAGGACCAGAATAGAAGTTTGGGTAAAGAGGAGAGAGTAGTATTAGTAGTAAAAGTTACCAGATTAGGTTTGGAGAAGTAGTTAGAGGGCCATATCTTATAGATAGGAGTTGAGGATATCAAATTTGGAGCCTGCGAGTTTTGATTTATATTTTTAAAAGATCACTCTGGTTGTGCTGTGTGGAGAATAGATTATAGCACTAGTTTTTAAAGTTTGGTCCAAGGACCCTGAGGGTCTCCGAGACCCTTTCTGCAGGTGTCAAACTGTTTTCATAATATTACTAAAATGTATTTGCCTTTGTCACTCTGATTCTCTTATGTGGTACAATGAAGCTTCCAGAGTGTTTGATGTGTGATGATATCATTGCTCTGACAGCTAATGTAATGTGTGTATATTCTTTCGTTTTAAATGTTTCTCAGTTCTGTTTTTTTTTTTTTTTTTAAATTCCCCACCCTTCACCCCCACTTCCACCCCTGACTTAGGGATGTTGGTGGGGTGGGGGTGGGGGTTGCATGCCCAGGGTATGGGCCTTGGCTCCGTTGGAAATGTTTCTCAGTTTTAATTCTAACACAGTAAGTATCAATAGATATAATCCACATAAACAGCATTTCTTCAAGTCCTCAATAAACTTTAAGAACATGAAGGGGTCATGAAACCAAAAAAGAAAGACAGTTGTTGAATTATAAGAGTAGAGTAGAGGCAGTTAGACCAGTAGGGGCTAATGGGGTGATCCAGGTGAGATATTCAAGAGAGGTGCTTTATTCAAGAGAGGTACGAATAGGGATTGTGAGAAGTTGTTGAATTTGAGGTATCTTGTAAAAAAGGCTAACAAATTGAGAGTAGATGAATATGAGTTGTGAAGGAAAGAATGACCAATAATAATTCCTAGCTTTTGGTCCAGATTAATTCCATAAATGGACTGTGGCATTTACGTAGCATATTTAATTTACACTTTGTGTAGAACATTTGTGCTGTGGTTCACAACTTAAGCAGATAAATAAGACATAGAATGGTCAGTAAACTTATAGCAGGTCACAGAAGTTTTACAAAGTAATTACAGTAGGTTATAAACTAAAATTCTTGTTTATGTATTTGATACATATGTTCATGCTTTAAAGTTGTTTTGAAAAGGAAAATATCAAGTTCAAGCTTTTAAACTTTAAAAAACGCTTCTAAATTTCTGTCCAATTTTTATGTCTCAAAAAATACTGTTTTGATAGTAAAGGTGTAGTATATAGTCAAGTAAGAGGTAGTCTTCTATTGGCCATTTTACTACTTAATAGGTGGTATAAATTATTTTAATGGCTTATGTTCTTATACCCAAATATCAATAGACTTTAGTTTTTGTTAGAAAAATGTCACTTTATATAGAATCATATATTAGAGTAAGATTTTTTCTTTACTATCAATAACTAAAATAAACACAAAAACAATTTCTTTACAGATTTAGAATGGAGAGAGTGTGTTATAAAATTCAGTAAAACATATATGATTCTGTTTAAGAATCTGATTTTTACTTTTCTTGATTTTGATGTATACTGTCAATTCTTTAGCCTCTTCTATTGACTTCATTCTCAGCTTTTAGCTCTGTTCTGTTTTCCATTAATTCTGCTGCTTTTAGTGAATGGACGACACTCTGTTTTCTAAAATGAGAAGTAAGAGTTCACTACTAGACCATTAAAACAAGATATTTGTTTCTTGCGTACTGTGCTTGACTTTTAAGGCAAGGTGGGAATATTTGTTATTTAAAAATCAGAATACCAGAGGGGAGGAGGGAGTCATGAGAGGGAACAAGTAGACGGGGTAAAGGGGGTCAAATATGTGGTGACAGAAATCCAACTATGGGAGGTGAACACACAGTGTAAACATATATATGTCTTACTGCCCCCATGTACAGCTGAAACTTACTGGATCTCATTAGCCACTTATCACCATAAAAAATTAAAAATTATAGAATGTATAATAATGATGTATTGATATTGCCTCTAGTTTTGTAACACTAGATGTCTAGTCACAAATACCAAAATTCTTGATTCCTAAACCAATTTACAGATGAATAATTTATTCGATTCATCATTTACCTTATATCCCAAGCGATATACTTAATTCTAAATGGAATTGTCATGAAAGGGCCTAAGATAGTTGAGCTATTTTTTTTCTTTTTACAAATAGATGAACTTGTTTTTATCATTTTACAGTTCATCAGTGCAGATATGCATGGAATTTGGTCACGGTTGTTTTGTGATTTTGGTGATGAATTTGAAGTTTCAGATACAACAGGAGAAGAACCAAAAGAAATCTTTGTTTCAAATATAACGCAAGTACGATTGTATATGTATATTATAGTATATGTATATGATTGATTTAAGTTGATGTGAATACTGTTTTTTAGGTATTAGCAAAATATTGTATATACAATATTTTTCAGTTTTATGAGATTTTAAGTTAATTCATGAGGGAATGTTTTGTTACTTTCTTGATTGCATTATATTAAAGCCAAATTGAAGTTAGACTATGAAGAGTATTCCGGATTACCTCTAACAATATTTAATAACTGATAGATCAACATTTTGCTTATGCCATAAATTTAAATTTTGTTCTATGTCATATTTCTATGGGACATGAATTGTGATTCAGTATTTGCTGAATTATTTAGTGTGTCAGATCATAGATGTAGTAAGTATAGGTAACTTTGCCCAGCACTGTGACTCTAGGAAGATGGACACCTAAGTTATCAGACAAAAGCTTTTGTAATTTGTTAGAAAATGTTTTCTAAAACATTATTTGGAAGAGGTAAAAAGTTTAAGCATTAATTAATCTTCAAATTAAATAGTCTGATTTTTTAACCACATTCTTTTGATATCATGTAAGCTTAGTTTTTTATTCCTTAAAAGAATTAGAAAAATAATAATGATTGATTTTTACTTTCTTTTTGCCTAAATTATTAACTTTATTTGTATAATTATTAACCTTATTCTGTATAACCAATTTACATTAAAGCTCAAAAGAAGCCAATATAAGGAAATGATAATACATTTTGACCTAATAATATTTGTGCTTCTCTTTATGCTTTATTTTTAAATGTTGCCTTTCTTACCCCTTTTTAAGAAGAATTCATTAAGAAATTCTCTCTGCTTACAGAATGGTTTATTATTCAGATTTTTACCCTCTGTAGTTGTTTTTATTTTGTCCCTGAGAATATCATACTGTTAGAATTAGCTCTGAAGGAGAATATGAATCTTTGTATTACACTGGTATTTTTTTTTATTGAATAGTGCAGGAATATGTAGGATATCAGTAAAGAATTAGAAAATATCATAAATATTTCCATTTAACTTGTCCACAAGGAATTATTTCTCCTTCTTAATAAAGTCTTTATGAATTCTAATTGAAATATTAGCAAACCACATTACATTAATTTTATCACCATGTTTGTGATTATAATTTTATTGTTTTTATCATTAAGCATCAAGAGAATTTTTAGAATCAACACAATTATAAAAGAGAATGATAATTTCATTAGATTTTACATAAATTATTATCATCCTCAAGAAGTATATGGGATTATATGCAATTAGGAAATTTCCAGGCTTTTGACCTGTCTCATTCATCCTCTTTGGTGTGATGAGTCAATTAGTTCCTATTTTTATCCTAGTAAGCTGGGCTACACACTATTTCTTTGCTTTGAAGTGTTTGCTGGGCATGCTTTAAACTACTAATTTCCAGGCTTTAAATCTCCATCCTCCTTTCTTACCTTTCTTTAATTTTCAAAGTTAGACTCTCATCTTTTATGCATACAGAGTTTCTTATAACATGACTTAAAACTTACACTCAATAACTTTGAGTGTTTTTATAAATCACAAGAATCTTTGAATCTATAAAATATTTGACTGCTATGTGGACTCTATTATCTGTCTCCCCCAAACAATAGAAATTACATTTTAAAAGCATTTATAATTAATAAGTTGATCACTATTTTATGACAATTTTTAAAGGTTTGCTTTTACTAAGGAAGGAAAAGAATAGCTTGGAAATCTGTTTTGAGAATTTTGTGATTATATGGTACTCTTTGTGTGAGACTTGAAATTTGTACAAAGAAGGAATACATGAACTTGTTTGTTAGTAAATTAGTCTTATTTTTAGGGTAATCCTGGCATTGTCACTTGCCTTGAAAATCATCCTCACAGACTTGAGACAGGACAATTTCTAACATTTCGAGAAATTAATGGAATGACAGGCTTAAATGGATCTGTACAACAAATAACTGGTAAGTTGATGTGTTTTATTAATTCATTTATATTCATTATTCAGCACCTTTATAGTTCAGACATACTCAGTGTTGAGAACACAACATCAACTTCAGACAGACATAATCCAGTTCTTGGCCTCAGAACATTCAATCTAAGTGAAGAGATGGTAATATTAAGCAGTGATGGTATAACAGGAATTCTGGGAATTCTAAATGTAGCAAGGAAACCTACCTAGTTTGGTGCAGCTGCAGTACAGACAAGGTGTCTTGATTAAAATTTGAAGATTGCCTTGTCTTAAGAAGATGGTGTAAAGATTATTCTGTGCAGAGACAAATAGTAAGAGGCAAGACAGAATTCAAGGAACTAAAAGATACAACAAGGCTGGCAGTGGGCATTGAGATAGCAAGAGTCAAGACATTTAGGAGGAAACTATCATATATCTCACATGGTAGGTGAGCAAAGATTTGGACATGAACAATTTATGTATTTACTTAGGGAATGCAAGAAAGAGAACAGGTTTTGGAGAAAAAGTGATGAATACAGTTTAGGCTTCTGGAGTGAAGTGGCAATGAGGTATTCAAGTGGAGATGTATGTTTTTGTTACTTAGATAAAAGAAATGTATGAGTGTGACTGCAGGCAAATTTGTGGGTGTATTGGTAAGAAATAGAAGGAATCTGTTTTTTCAAAGGACTAAAATGAGATCATTGCCCAGAGGAGGGAAAAGGTGCCAAGGCCAGACATTTGAGGAGAGTAAACATTTAAAAAATAAAAAGTAAAAAGACTATTCAGCATTATTTCTGGCGCATTTGAAGTTGGAGATAATTAATTTATAGCAGTGTTAATCTGCATAGTTGTGATTTTCCTCCAGCCATGTGTGAGAGTTAAAGACATTGCTAGACATACTATAACTCAGAGATGTCATGTTTATACCTGTTCAGCTGAGAGTGATTCAGTTTTATCTTTAGGGCATTTGAAAGTATGATTATGTGATTAGTGTATAGACTAGTAAAATGATTACTTTTTTATTTTATTTCAATGACTACAAAAATGGATCCTTAGGAAAAATCAGTTCCTTTTACAAACTGTAGAAAAATAACTTTGGATCTGTATTTAAATATCTTTGGGGGAAAAAAAGTCCACATCTAAATATGTAAAATACAGGTTCAAATCTTTGATATTAAAGAATTGTATCTGTTTTTGCAAATAGTGACTCATCTAATCATTTAGGATTATTATTTGTTATTTTGGTGTCCATGCAATGGTGGATTGTGGTGATGAATCAGATTTTTGAGAATAAATATAAAAGGAGGAGTCACTGGATATCAAGGAATGAAAATAAACAAAATCCACATTTTGTCCTAAAAATTCTTTGGGCAGAGAGAGAATAATTTAAATAGAGTTGGCTGTTTATGAAACTTTTTTTTTTTTAACACTTATTATGTGATACTTATTACTCTAATTTTCTGTTACTTTAAAAACATTTTTAAGTAGCTAAAATAATATATGTTTATTCAAGATGTATATATACATATGTGTATATATATATGTTTAAATAGAGTTAAAAATGAATACTATTTCAGACCTCCTCCCCTCTCTAGAGGTAACAGCTAAGTTTGATGTTACTCTGCTGACCTTTTTCTCTCTACTTAATATATAAGGCTGTGGAGAGAAAGGACTTAGTGTTTGTTTATTTTTTTTTTAATAAGCAAATGGTTCAAAGACAATAAAAACCAAATGTTTATTTTGAAAACTTCTCTTCCTATCTGTGGCTCCCACTCAGTTCTCACCATTCACTGTTCTTAGTTTATCGTATGTCCTTCCAGGCATTCCTTACACTTTTTTACATACAGTATAGGTAGCATATCATGCATCTACCCTTTGCTTTTTCATTAAGCAAAATATCTGCATAATCTTTTCACATCAGTAATTGCAGAACATTCTTTTTCTTTTTTCTTTTATATTTTCTTTTATGGCTGCATAGCATTTCACAATATGAATGAATCTTATCACTGTATAATTTTAATTGAGGTTAAGTATGTTAAATTTTAAGGCTGTTTTTTCTTTAATGTGAATCGTTTATCCCTGGAACTTTTAAAATATTGGGCATATTTGGCTAGTGAATATAAATTACAAGTGTTTTTTTCTAGTTTGGCATTTAACTTTGCTTATGATTGGTATTTACTGTATGTATATAATATCAATTTTTTAACCCTTTCCCGTTTAGGAAAAAAAGCAGCTCACTGCTAGCATTCATTTAACGTCACGCGTAGGAATGCTACATTTTATAGGATATGATATTTTCAGCCATCGAACTACTAAAAACAGAATGCTATAAATAGAATGATGTCATTTGTTTCCAAAGATTATCGATACACTATAATGATGTGAAAATAATAATAAATGTGAGATATTTCATGGCAAACTTTGGGGGTAAGGTTAGGACTGTAATCTGCGAGTTATCTTGGGGTAAACGCTGCAGCCTCAAGCGCCCCCAGTGACTATTCTCAAGGCAAATGGGAAAAGGTTAATGTTTTTATTTTGAGTCATAATTAGAAAAGCTTTCTTCATTACAAAGTTTTAAAGAATTTTTCTTCCATGCTTTCATCTTATGATATTTTAGGCATCTTTTTTGACAAACTTTTACCCGTTTGGAATAGATTCCTTCCCAGATAGCATTTCCCCCCAAAGATTTCTAAAATAATACTTTCATTTCCTCACTGGTTTGAGGTGTCATTTTAATTGTATCCCTTGTGGGTCTGTTTCTGAATTCTTTAACTTATCTTAATTTATCATTTGTTTGCCTATCTATTCAAGAGCCAGTATCACACTATATTCAATATCTAATAAGCACCTCTCGTTACTTTTTTGCCCCCTCTAAGTTTTCTTTGCTATTTTTGTTTAAGTCCTTAAGTTCACATTATAAAAATAATTTGGCTCCACACATTTTCTCCACCCCCCATCCCCCAAAAAACAGATTTATACTGGGATCTTCTTAATTTCATAAATTAGAGGAAATTAACATCTTTATGATTTTAAATCTTAAATACCTATATCAGTGTATAACTATTTTCTTTTTTTCATTTTTATTTTAGTTGTATCACCATTTTCTTTTAGCATTGGTGATACTACAGAATTGGAACCTTATTTACATGGAGGCATAGCTGTACAAGTTAAGACTCCTAAAACATTTTACTTTGTAAGTATTATTTTTTCTGCTTAAAAAATATTTCCTTACAGAAGAATGTCAAAAGAGGAAAAAGTAATAAAATAAGTACTGAGTTAACCAAACAATTAATTTAAAGGCTGAACAGAATTTGTTTTTTTTAATTTACACCCCTTTTGAGGAAAAAGGTATCAAATAAAATATACCAATCGCAACAAAAAATCTACAGCTGGAATACCACATGCATATAATTGAAGTGTATAAATTACCACAAAGAAACTATACCTTTGCGAATCATCGAAGAGCTGGTCAAAGTTCTTAAAATTACCTCCTAAGACAAAAAATGAAACTTGTATTTTTGAAAGAGTTAACAAGCATTGAAATACTGTATGTCTTATTGTTGAATTACTTACATTTTTAAAATAAAAGGAATATTTCTTTTATTTTTTATACTCATTAATATAGGTTTTTAATTTCTTAAATATCAAGAAACTTATTTTGGAAATGTTAAATAATTCCTATAAACTGGTATTGAAAGAAAAATGTAAGTAAATAGAGTAGAGAGGCTACTTGTATTAGGGAACTATGGAGTCTCTTGCTGCTTAAATCATTAGGCCACTTCTTCATATAATCCCTTTTTTTAATGCAAGTGTTCAAGATTTTAACTTAATTGCCTTTTCTGGAACCATTATTAGCTGAAGTCCTCTACAAGACTTTTTGTACAAACCAAAATTAGAACAAAAGAACAGATTACAATAACTACAGCTAGTCAAATTTGCCCCTGCAATACTTCCTCTTGCCACTGTCCCCAATTTTTAATTAGTTTATTCTTCAAGTAAATTTCAGATTGGGTGGGGTTTGGAGGTTTTTGTTTCTTGAGGGTTTTGTTTGTTTGGTTGGTTGGTTTTTTTGGCCTTAGTATGTTCTTTGCTCAACACAGAAAGTTTTAACTTTGAGTATTCAAGTCTAGTCAGGCATAACAACTCTTGATAACTTGATATCAGAAAAATATATTAGTGGTGTAGGACAGAGTGAATGCTCCCAAGTGGGGACTCGAGTCCTACTCCGAGAGAGGGTCCTTGGCATCAAGCAGGAAAGAATTCACAAACAAGCCAGAATGAAAGACAAAGGAAAGTTTATTAGAGAGGAATAATGCTCCTTCAACAGAGTTGTGGTCTCCTCTCAAAGTTACAGAATAAGACCTCAAGCATCCAAAGAAGCTGGGTTTTTAGTTTCTTTGAAAAACTACTGTTTACAGGGAGTAAAGAATATACAGTTTAAAGTCTTTGTTTTCCTGTTTTCCTTTT
Source organism: Eidolon helvum (assembly GCA_000465285.1). NCBI lineage: Eukaryota > Metazoa > Chordata > Mammalia > Chiroptera > Pteropodidae > Eidolon > Eidolon helvum. The sequence continues at coordinate 93,645 of KE787389.1, forward strand.
GTATAGGTAAGCATTAAAGGTATGAGTTGATAGTTGTTAGTAATCTGTATAGGGATCTTCCTTTGTTCTGTAGGTTTCTAATGGTTTGATCAGCCAGGTGCCATGTCTAACAGCACATAGCAGGCTCCGAATTCCAAGTTCTCATGCCTCTTCCCTACAGCAGTAGCTTTTCATTTAAAACAATAGATTTTTTATTAAGTATATAGACGTTTTTACCAATTCTTTCCAAATTTATTATATGGATCAGGTTGTCTAATTGCATTTAACATTTAAAAAAATATAGTATAGTAGTAAGGGATAATAGAGAAAATGGTAGCTTTTCATAATTCAAACTTATTTGCTCAGTCTTATTTATTACAGACCTTTGGAAAAGATCTATTGCTTTTAGTACTCTGTATATTTTGTCAGGTAATCACTTATTTACACTGGAGTAATTATTCTGTTTGGTTTCTATTAGGAATCATTGAAGAAGCAAATAAAACACCCAAAGTGCCTTATTGCGGATTTTAGTAAACCCGAGGTAAACATTTATAGATTTAAGAGAGGCAGCAGAGTGGGGGATGGGGATTGATAAGAAATTATAAAATTAAAATGGAGTAACCATGTATACACTTGTCAGATTTTCTTAATAAAGATTATATTCACATATGTAAAGTTGACTCCCAAGGATTAAAAATGGGAATTTATATCACAGGAAAATGTTAGAATAATAGGAAAAAGTTTTGCTATTATAATGATATGCCAGCTTTGATAGTTAAGACAATTTCAATAATTTATGCAAAGGTGACCTTATTAAAAGATTTTCTGAACTCTGTAGAGTTTTACATAATAACTTTTTCCCAGAAAAACCTTAGAAACATTCTATTTTTTTAATCACTGGATATAATTTTTTAGCAGAGAATGTGTTTGTGATAAGGAAAGAGTTATGTTAAGTTTGCAAATTTGTAAATATTAATAAAGAAAACTTAGGTGATCTTTTACAAATGTTTTATTGCTGTTGTTTAGTTCATTTTACTCTAAGTTTCATATAAAAACTAGTCATGCCACCTGGAATCAAGACTTAAATATATTTCTAAATATTGCTTTATTGCCTTGAAGTCAAGTCAGTCAAATCATTTAACTTCTCTAAGACTCAGCTTCCTCCTCTGTTAAATAGAGACAATTAATTTATTGTAAGGATTAAATTAAATGTTTTTAAAGCATTAGCATAGTGCCTGGCACGTATGACATTGGCTAATTTTTAATGTTTTCAATAGGCACCTTTAGAGATACACACAGCTATGCTTGCTTTGGACCAGTTTCAGGAAAACTATAGTCGCAAGCCACATATTGGGTAATGTTCTTTGTTTGAGATAACTTTTTTCCTTATAAAAACAATATTTCAGAAATTATAGATTAAAAAATTTAAAAAGTAAGCAACATTGGTGAACACATAGTATATAAACATTTGTTATGACCTCCTAGTCTTTTTTTCTATTGAGAGTGGAAAGATTAATTTATAAAATTGGAATTATATTAAATAAGAATTTTCCCATTTCAGAGTCTTCAAAAGCTGTAACTTCTTAAATAAAAAACCTGAGAATTATTGAATTATGAATATACTATGTAATTTTTCACCCTCTGGCCTAGTAAGTCATAAGTACTGTTGTAAAAGGTTTTTGCCTTATATATTTAAAACTGAATCTGATTTCGAAGTAATATATTATAAGGCAGTTACCTTCAAATCATTGAAGCACTTTGTGCTACCTGTTGGCAAAATTCCACATTTTTGTTTTTTAAACTTTAGAATTGAATATGGCCTACTGTTTATAGCAGTTGAGAAATTGAAATTGGGGTGTTTTTGTTTTGAATCCTAGATGCCAAAATGATTCAGAAGAACTGTTGAAACTAGCAACATCTATAAGTGAAACCTTGGAAGAGAAGGTAAATATTCAAAGTTACAGCCCTCAAAAACTGTGTAACATATAAATGTTCTATATATTAATATTCTCTTATCCTTCAAATCCCAGCTTTACTCTTTATTGACTCTGACAGTAGGCAATTTACTTGACTTCATTCGCTTTAACTTATAACACTATAAAATGTGGTTAACCTACCACATAGGGATGTTGTGAACATTAAATGATTTAATTTTGTAAAGTGTATAGAAGAGTATGTAGCTTATAGTAATTACAATTTGCTGCTGTTGTATTTTTAGTATTAGTGTTATATTATCTTCTGATTTACTTGGTTAACCCACTAAAACTCACTATAGAAAGTTGTCAGCTTTCCTAAATCATTTCTTTTTTAAATTATATATTCATATCTCTTAATTGCATTTTACATATCATGTGTGGGCATATTACCTAGAAAATAGTTTTTTCATGTTACGGTGTCAGTGCTGGCTGGCCAGTAGTTTCATTTCATTTTATTTTATTTTTAAATTTATTTATTTTATTATATTATTGGGGTGACATTTTCAACAAAATCCAATAAGTTTCAAGTGTACAGATCAACAGCAAGTCATATATATGTGTGTGTGTGTATGTGTGTGTGTTGCATTGTATGTTCAATGTCCATAGATTTCTTTCTATCACCATATATCTGACCCCTTTTCCCCCATCTACCTCTTTCGTCCCCTCCTTCCCTCTGGTAACCATTAGTCCACTGTCCATGTCCATGAGTCTCTGTTTGTTATATTTGTTGGTTCCTTTTAGATTTATATTTCATATAAGTGATATCATGTGATTTTCAACTTTTTCTGTCTGGCTTGTTGGCTTCACATGATTATTTCAAGATCCATCCATGTTGTTGCAAATGGCAGCGTTTCATTTCTTCTTATAGCTGAGTAATTTTCTGTTGTACATATGTATCGTATCTTCTTTATCCAGTCATCTATTGTAGGATGCTTCAGTTGCTTCCATGTTCTGGCCACTGTGAATAATGCTGCTATAAACATTGGTATGCATATATCTTTTTGGGTAAATGTTCTCAAGTTTTTTGGTAATTAACCCAGTAGAGAGCAGGGGTCCCAAAGCCTTGATTCCATGGACCGGTACTGGTCCATGGCCTGTTAGGAACCAGATGGCACAGCAGGAAGTGAGCGACAGGCAAGCAAGTGAAGCTTCATGTGTGTTTGCAGCTGATCCCCAGCCCTGGTGTCACAGCCTCAGCTCCACCTCAGACCCTCAGGCATTAGATTCTCATAGGGAACCGCTACAGTAGAGGGATTGCTGGATCATATGGTACATAAATTCTTAGTTTTTTGAGAAATCTTCATAACTGTTTTCCATAGTGGTTGTAC
>KE787394.1:5526-20162 GCA_000465285.1 Eidolon helvum
AGGGAAAGATTAAGTCGAAAAGTAAAATTAATGGACAGTTTCTGTCAGAATCTGTGTTGCTCAAGCTTGGCAAATTTTACCAAGTTGTACCTAACAGCAAAAATAGTAACCGAGCCACATCTTCCTAATCACCTTAAAGCAGAATCAACATTCAAGATTTCTATAAGCAAAGCTAGTGGGTTAGGCTGACAGGAAAAAAGGTTTATTGGATATTTGTTATTTCCTTGCACATAATCCTTTAAACTTCATGATGATTCCAGAATTGGATATTTTTAATCACCATTTGATGTTGAGGGGACTGGGCTTGGAGAGTGAGGCCCAAACTAAAAGCTAATGTGGGGATAGAGGTAAAATTTACAATAGATCTGCTTTGCTCCAAAGCCTTTGATTTTCTGCCACACTATGCTATTGTTGGCTGTTTTATTTGTAATAAATAATAGCGCTAATTTCTGTCATTTCTTATTAGGTCATAATATAAGTAAATAACTTTGTAAACTACAAAAACACTATGGAAATATAAAAGCTTATTTAATTCATTCATTATCTATTTGTTGAGTATCAGGAAGTCAACTATTTTTGATCTGGAATATTGCAAGAGAAAAAAAAATAGCCTGCTATTTAGATTTAAGTTTTCACTGATTTGCAGATTCTAAACATTGAATTAAGTGTCCTTAATTGTCCTTTTCATGTCATAAATGAATATATAGCTGACTCATTTCTGGTATATGCTCTCTGTAATTGGTTATGAAGGCAAGTAGCACATTCTCTAGGTAATTGTCCAAATTTTTGCTTCTTTTTTGTTATTAGAGAGTTGGTCCACAGATACAAATAAAGCATCATATTGTAAAAGTCCTTTTTTTCCCTTTTGGTTCTTTGCTTACCAAATATAACAAAGTTTCTGCAGGTAGGGTGATTGCTGACATTCTGCAGGGTGTCTCTTGAATGAGTAGACAGACTTCACTTTCAACTTCATGGCAACTGGAAATTGAATCCTAGTTTTAGACGATAAATGTTGGGTTTTCTGAGCTGGTTGTAAGGTCACAGGTATAGCAGGATTCTGAAAAATGCTGCTTAAATTAGTCAGTTGGATAACTAAATTATATTTAATAATGTAAGCCAGGACATTTAAAGTGTGGTCTTTTATAGTGAATATCTCCGGTAGGTAGTCTATTATTTATTAATCTAATGACTTAAAATTCCACAATAAAAGCTTTAGTACAAAAGATTGTCTAGCCTTGCCCGAATGATTACTAATGGGTTGTTAATAGCTGCTACACTGGTAACAGGTCTATTAGATTATGTAGACTAAAATTACAGTGGTGACCTCAGGTGAGCCATTCTCTGAGATTGGAGATATACTTGAGCAAGCAGAAGTAAAATCGGAGTGCTCAGACAGTATCTCCTAAACACTATATATATCTTCCTTGACAGAAAAGTTCAGATGAAGAGTAAAATTTGTATGAGAGTCTGGACCTTGCTGTTCCTTTTGGAAATGTACCTTAGGAAAAGTACAGTGGAGTAATTAAAGCAGGAGCACCAACACCAGATAATCTGTCTCTAAGTCCTTACTTCTTCACTTTGAAGACAGGCTACTATAACCTTGGACAAGCAATTTGACCTAAGATTTGCTCTTCTCACCTGAAAAATACAGTTATGATGTCTAAGCCATGGTGTTGAGAGAACTACATGAGATCATACATATGTGATGGAAAATACATTAATAAGGAATCACTCAGAGATGCTGTCCTGCTCCTTCAGTCTACCTTCAGTTGCTAATCCAACTTTCCAGAGTCAGACCCCATTTATAGAGTCCAGCTCTTTCAGAGAAACCTTTTGTGATACAGAACAAGCCAAAAAGAACTGGACCTAAGACTCAGGAGTGAGATGGGAAGAGCTTAGCAAGAAGTTCAGTCAATAAGTAAAAAAAAAAAGTAGAGGTGGGAGGAGAGTATAGAATAAGAATCTGGAGAATGTAGGAAGGCCAAGAGCTGAGGAAATGAGAAAAGCAAGTAGAAGACAGTTCTATATGTGCTCCTTGAGAGACTAGAATAAAGAACTGGGTTCCTCATTTCATTTCGTTTTATTTTCTGAAATTCTATATATGACCTTATTAAGGAACTTATCCAGAGGCCCTTGTTCTCAAATGATTATATATGTGAAGTGATTATTACAGAATATGGCATATAGGAAATAATAGATTAGAACATTTATAATAATAATACCATAATACCTAAAACAATAATGATGATGATGATGATGATGATGCTAATGTTGATAATTATAATCATCATTATTATATCAGAAAAGTCCAACGAAAATATCATTGAAACACGTGTGTTCCATGGGCATGTCATTAGAAACATTATTGGAGAACTTAGAAAAAACTTCTTTTGTCATCCCCTTCTTATGTAAAAACATATTAGAACAAATACTGAAGGAGCTTACCATTTTTGATGAGATGGAAAATTAGCATAGACTGCAGGCCTTTTCCTTTAAATCAACCCTGGGGAAATCAGAGAAATAAAAGAATGAGAGACGTTTGGGTAAACATATGGCCATTACCATGCTTTGGTGTGTGTGCATGCATGTGTATGTATGTGAGCGTGTGGAAATGGGGTCATGCGAATTCCTGTGGGCTTGAGACAGTGGAGAAGCCAGGCATTTAAGGAGCTATCTCTTGAAATTTACCCATGGAAATTGCAATGGCCAGGCTGTTGGTGCTGAATGGTCAGTATGAAAGCAGCATAAAAACACTGCTGGGGTACAAGGTAGATGAAAACAATTCTCAAGTATTCATTACTTTAGCCCTTCCCTCTATTTCTCATGGCTGGAGGATTACAGCTATGGAAAATATCTATTCATAATATTCTTTTGAGAAAACTTAATGGTGATTTCCTGACTGGCAGATGGCTTATGAGAGTAACAGTACAGAGGAACATCCTCATTCTGTAGTGTCTTGGTTTCATCTCTTGCCTCAGTTGGGATGTACACCCAGCCCATGACTTTGACCCATCACATTGTACATTAGCATGGAGCTGATGATACTCCAGGACAAAATGACTAGACACTGGAAAGTTACAAACACTGCATCAAAAAAGAAAAAGTCAAACAGATGACTATTAAACTAAGTACAATAACTATTCACCAAAGGGGAAAATGCTGGCAATATGAAGTCAAGAAGTGAAGCCAAATTAGAAACAATTAATTTCATATCAAATATTTAGTAGATAAAATACAATATTCGATAAATGATAAAAATACCAGAAAGGACACAGACGGAACTTTAGTTATTAAGGTGAAAGATCGAAGAAATTTTCTTAGAAGATAGCTGTATATGATAGAAGAAAAGTGAGGGAGAATCAAAGTAGAAGTGCCCCATTATCCTTCTGAATACTATTCTAGAAGGAGTGAAAGAAAGGTAGGAAATACTTGATGAATGTAAATTTCCCACAATTAAAGAAAGATAAAAAAGCCTAAGATTGAAGTGAATCATAGAATGCTAAACAGGACTAATAAGGAGAACTGCGTGTTTCAATATAATGAAGTGAAATCCCAGAACATGAAAGACATAAAGACTGCTCTAAAAGCTTTCAGAGGGGACACAGACCAAGTACAAAGAAAAATACCAGATTGGCAGCATATATTTTAACAGAGCCTGTGATATTCCGCACACTCTGTGCCGCCTCTGGTCAGTCATCCCAGCACAACTGGGACTGTGCACTGTCACTTACTCTTGTGACTTAAACCAAGAACACATGGCAGAAATGATACTGCTTCTTCCAAGGCTAAGTCAAAAGAAGTCTGGCGGCTTCTGTTTTAATCATGCTCCAGATCTTCCCCGCTTTTAGGTCAGTCCCCAGGCTGAGTACAGCTCAAGCCCCACACAGGAGCTCTGCTAGCAGTCTCAGTGAGCCCAGCCTTTCAGCAGGCCCCTCAAGGCACCAAACTTATAAGTGAAGAAGGCATCTTGGAAGAAAATCCCTTAGCCCCAGGTCTTGCAGCCTTCAGCTGGTAGAGTAAATCCCAGCAGAGAGTCATCCCAGTTGAGGCTTCAGGCATTATGAATTCTTGACCTACTGTATTTATCTTGAATTCCTGACCTACAGAATATATGAGCATAACATACTTAATGATTTTTTTCCCCTCTATGTTCTGGGGTGATTTGTTACACTGCAACAGATAACTAGAACATTTAGAGAGTTCTTTCTCGAGACACTTTTTAGCAGATGTAAAGAAACTCAAATAGGTTTACTCTTTTTCATTTATATATTCTTTTATTCCCCAAATAATTACTAATCATATACTATTTGTCAAGTACTGTCAAAAGTGGTAAGGGTAGAATAGTGTGCAAGATAGACACAAGTACTGAGCTTATAAAAATATATAAGCCTTTTCAGAATTCTTGGGGAAAACAAAGGTTGAGTTCAAGCTGGAGCCTTGTGTGGCATAATTTCTGACACACACACACACATACACACATTCATATACAGTTAATACAATATTGTATGCCATATAACCATAAGTCAAATAAATGAAATCGTTAATGAATGAATGAAGGAAGGAAGGAAGGAAAATATATGAATATTGGAATGCCTCTCTATTCTCTCAGAGGCCTTATTTAGGTGTCTTTCTTTTAAATCTTAAATTTTTTAATAAGAGAGCTAGTCATCTTCATATCTTACACTCCAGGTTCTTTGGGTGCACGCACATACATACATTATATATATGTGATATAAACATCCTTATTAAATATGTGTATTATACACAATGAGTTAAATGATTTCTTTGAATAACAATAAAGTTCACTATCAAGAATAAATGCTCCCGATGGATGTGACATTTTTTTCTCACAACGGCATATTCAAGCTCGACCATGAATTCTGGAAGCAAATTCTATAAAAGTACTGAGATTTAAAACATTCTGGAGCTGACATTAACCTTTGTGCTTGTTGAATCCAATCCCCTTATTTTACAGCTGGAGCAACTGAGCCCCAGCAGGCAATGGAATCAGATGGGTCATGCTATCAGCAGAGGTGCAGAGCAAGCTAAACTCTGTGAGGTCGGCTGAGGTCCTGTGTAACCCAGAGGAATCCTGGCATGAATTTCAAATCCTCTTCTCAATCCTGGCACCAGTTCTGGTATCCATATGTCTGCGCATACATAGAAGCTGAGGCAGAGAAACGCATGAGTATTGCCAAGATCCTAGAATCCTGAAAAACAGTTGCTATATCCTGTTGCCATGACAACCCACTCAAGAAAGTACCTAGGTGCCAGACTTAGATTATTTTTTTTTTTCTTTTTGGGTCCCAGAGGAGTACCAGAGTGAGTTCATAACTCTTTTATTACTACCTGGAGAGAAGCCGTTCCCACCCTGTGTAGCTTCCAATGGCAGATCAACACTCCAAGGATAGCAACTGACACAACTGTGGCTGGTTTTATTTCCTTTGGAGACAAAGGTCTATGATGCCTGCTGTGTCATGAATAATAAGGGGCTAGTATAAGCTAACATGTCTATGAGAACTTGTGATTTCTTTAGCCCCAACTTTCTCCTCATTTATAAGGCTCCCTGCTTTATTTCCCTCCTCCTTATTTGTTTTCCACCAGAGCATCTGCTCCTTCCTGCAGAGGAAACATTTGTACCATTCTACGGTTGGACTATGAGTCACAGATTAAGCATAAGGAACTTTTCTGAATGATGCCGAGCAAGGCCATCATTAAAAGGGTGGAAGAAATTCCAGTGAGGGGGAGAAAGGTTGGGTATTTAAAATAATGCAAAGTCCTCAGATGCTACTTTCTCCTTCTAGCAGGAAAGTGTCATCTACCTTTGGAATGTACAAGATGTAGATCATCTGGAAATTCTCATAACTGCATCGTGATGTTACTAGAACCATGTACCTAGCCGTTGGAATAAGATGACCCCATCCACAACACATTCCTTATGTATCAGACACTATTTTAGTCACTTTTATTATTTAAGCTATGGTATCCTTAAAATAACTTAATAGGATAGGAACTAGAGAAAAATCTCCAGGGATGGTAACTGATGCAACTTGGATGATTTTATTTCCTCTAGAAACAAAAGACTTTTATGAATGTATAAGCTAACAAGCCCATGGACACCCAGCTGAATAAGTGGAAATTCCAGGATACAAATTCAGGCAGAGTATATTCTTACCCACCATACTATATCACCTCTGTTGTCATATAATTCTATGCAGTTGGCAATAGATAAAAATCATACACCTACATCTCCACTTATTCAATAGGTCTCCACTTTCATGTTCTGTTCTACTCCTAATCTCAGTTGGCCACCATCCTTTTTCTCCATATTCTATACCCCTGCCTTAGTTAAGGTACTAATCCTTTCTCAGTTGGGAAATCCAACAGCCAGATAGTGTATCTCTATGTCCCTCATATTGATTTTGTTTAATCCATTCTCCACACTGTAGCCAGAGACTTTTAAAAATGTATTTCAAATGAACGTGACAAGCAGAGATTCTTAGACACAGACAACAGTTTAGTGATTACCAGAGGGAAAGAAGGGATGGAGGGAGGTAAATAAGGATAAAGGGAGTCAAATATATAGTGATGGAAGGAAACTGAACTTTGGGTGGTGAACACACAATGCTATATACATATGATGTATTATTGAACTGTACACTTGAAACCTATTTGATTTTATTAACCAATGTCACCCTAATGTAATTTTAAAATATTTTAAAAAATGTATCAGATATTTTTCACTTTCACTTTAAAAAACTGCAATGCTTCCCCATTCTTCCCTGGATCTCAAACCCTTAGCAGACTATTCTCATGTCCTATGTGTAGTTTTGCTACAATTAGGTTTTTTTTTTTCCTCTATTAGAATCGTCTATTTGTTCTGGTTTAACTGTGACCTAATCCAAGACAGTGTTTTCACTTTTTATGCTTGTTACTCCACTTCCTAAAACATTTCCTTGAAAATAGTAAGCACAGAGGAAGGCAAACAAGGTTGAATTAATAGCTATTGAATTAAAATGGCTAGTTAGGCCTTGGTCTTCACGTTAAGAAGCTGCCATGATACACTGCCTAATGTATTATAAGCCTTCTTATGAATTATCAGTACAAAGCATATACTTATTTCACAGAACAATTAAAGAACATGAACATGACAGCCACAATTAGTATACTACTCTAGAGACAAAATTTTCTCAATCACAAAACAAATGACTTTTAGTCTGAGTCCAGGAATTATTGTCAAAAGCATGTTTTTCCATTTGAAAATTAATACCTGCCTTTTCTTTAAGTAACAAAAACCATTCTACTAGGCGAACACTGCTGTAATTGCTTTTAATGCACATGATCCATTAATGTCATATGTCATAATACACCTCATTAGAGAACATTGTTTCATAGTTTCAGTCACAATTAGCTACATTTGTCGAGAATACACAGTATTGAGAACCATGTATTAGATGGTTTAGTGAGGAATGCACAGAAAATGCTCACTTTTTAAATGGTACCTTCTTTTATCCGACCATCTAATCTACCACCTTGGGTGTTCCTTCTTCTTCCTCAATTAGCATATTCAATAGCAGATCAATAGCTTAAGTCATTGAATCCATCTCCTCATCTTTGTTGCTACTACTTCTAATCCCAGCCTTGCCATCTTTTGGTAGAAATTGTAACATCCTGTTCATTAATTTCCCTGCCTCCTGTCTTATCCCTTCACATTGCTTTCAAAGTGTTCTATCTAGAAAGCAAAGCTTACCATGCCATTTCCTTATTTAAAACCCTTTGAATACTCTCCATGATCCTAGTTCTGTAGCCTGACACTTGAGGTCTCCTATTATTTGGCTAACAACTATAGAGTATTTACTGGGTGTCAGGTACTGTTCTAAGCACTTTAAATAATATTAAAATTCATTGATGCTCATCATACTACTCTTATGAGGAAAGTGCTACTTGATCACTGCCTTACTCTCAAATTTCAAAACTTGCCATTCCCACTACAAGTTGTACAGATGTGACGTGGCTTATCGTTCATGAGGTTTTTAAAATATTTCTTCCTCTTCTTGGTATGACTTCCATTTGCTTTCCATTTCATCTTTTTAACTTGTTATTGACTCTTTAAAAACTCACTGCAGGCATATTATTTTCTCCCTAAGAGCACAATTTTCCGCTCTCCCAAAGGCAGGCATGGAGTCAATGTCTGCACTTCCGTAACACCTTACATAAAATCTGAACGTGCTATTCACCATGCTGAACTGCCATTGTCTCTTTATGGACATAGATTTAGTCTGAATCTCCAAGGACAGGGGCTATGTTTTATTCTGTATCTATCTTTCCATCCCACCCATTCTCAGTGAATGTCCAATCAACAGTTATTGAATAGAATGAGTAACTTTTCTACATATTCACGAAAATAATATTTACATTGACCATTAGTTAGCAGGGGCAAGAAGGAGTTAGGAATTAAAGTAGAAGGAACAGGTTTAAGTCAGGTAAAAGTCATTAAGAACCACATTTGAGAGTCTACTTTTGAAATAAAGAAACACATAAAGGAGAAAAGGAGAAGAGAAATTATCCCAGTGGCTAGTTTTCTGTGGCATATTTGAAAGATGTTATTAGGGGATAAAAGTTGGGTAGGTTTTACCAAGGTTTAGAGAAAACATTTGGTAGAATGGTGGTATTGGAAAAATAATGTGTTAAATTATCTTGAATATTAGCCATAGGAGAATTAGAGTTGCTATAGGTAGTAGGGAGCTATTTATGTTCTTGAGCAGGGCATGAAGTTGACTAGGAAAGTTATTGAAAAAGATTATTTAAGCAGCTGTCAGGTGGACTGGACATTAAAGAGTATATGAACAAAGAGAACAGGTAAGTATCTATTGCAAACTGTGAAAACTAATTGTGGTATAGTTCTATAATGGAATATTACACAGCGGTGAAAAGAAACAAACTGGAACTGCACACATCATCATGTACGAATTTCCAAAGCATAATGCTGAGAGCAAAAACAGCATGACAACATTTATATAAATGTAAAATGTTAAAAAATATTTGTTATTTAAAGAAACAAATAAGAACAAATGTTTTTAGTTTTACATTGAAAACTCATGCATGGGAAAAATAAATAAATTCAAGAGATCAGTTATTTGTGGAAAATGATATAATATGCTTGTAGAAGAGTATGCAAAGGACTTTGACTTTTTTCTGTTTTACTTCTCATCCTGAGTGTTAGACATATGAATATTATGTATTTATTCTCAATATGCTTTATATACCAGGGATACTTTATAATAATAGTAATAATAAACAGAAAATGATGGGAAATGTATTTTAATATATCCTACTACAAATACAGCTACAGGTAGAAATGGGGAAAAAAAGACACAGGAATTATTATAAAGGGAAAGAAAAGCTCAGATCTTTGACGAAGCATTTCACAGCAACAAAAGTAAGATGAAGACAGTGGAAACATTCAGGCAACTGACATCTTGGTGAGAGAGTTTCATATTCCTAGTAGAGTTATGATGTTTAGATCTATAAAGATATTGTAGGGATTGCACAGAATATACAACTGTCGAAAGAATGAGGAACCAGGGAAAGTTAGGGAAAACTGGATATAATCTGTGCACAGGCAATAGCTGAAAACATGTGAGTAATGAACTCATGGAGGGACAGAGCCTTGAAAAAAAATTAAAGAGTGTTGAACAATGCAGAGATAGTGCGCCTGGTAGAAAGGGGAGCCAGAAAATGAAAAGTGTGTTTATTTGCTGGCAAAGGCTCCAGAGACAAGTCAGCTCTTTATTGAGTTTGAACATAAGGAGAAGTACTCAAAAATGTAAGCCTTTCATCACATTTGTTTCATCTGTCACTTTATTTACTTTCTCTTGAGAATTTAAATGGAGAGAGATCTGAGCGAATTTGAAATTTGTTATTTTATAATGTTAAGTCCAAAGCTTCTAAATAGTTTTGAAAAATCATCAGGTCTGCTAGAGATTTATTTAGAACACTTTAAAATGTGCCTGTCTCTTAAGTTTAAGTCACTCTTCTCTCTTCTAAACATTATCACCTACATTTGACTTTCAATAAGAAAAAGAAACTCATGATTACCACCAATATTTGCTGGGAGATTTCTATATGACAAGACACAGTGACAAATCTTTTACATAGATGATCTCATCTAACCCTCACAATTTTATAAGCGGGAACTTATTTAATCACATCTGTTATTTATCAAGCATCTATTCTATGCAGACACTGTCCTAGGTGCTGAAAATACCACAGTGAAGGAGCTTATATTCTTGTGGGATGAAACAGATCACGAAAAAATAAACAAATTAGTATAATGTACAGCTATTTTGTATGGACACAAACAATGAAGGAAAGGGGGTGGTTTTTAACACCAAGTAATACGGTCAAAGAGGCCTCAGTGATTAGATAACTTTATTTAGCTTGGAGGCTACAAGGCAGTCGACAGTAATGAATATGTAGGAAGCCAATTCAGGACACATGGAACAGCAAGAACAAAAGCTCTTACATTCCAACACCATGAAGGCTGATTGTCTGGATAGGGAGCGTGCTAAGAAATGAGGTTAGAGAGAATGGTGAGTGGGATGGAGCAGGGTGAAATAAGCAGGAGGTGAGGAGAGTCCTGGAGAGACTTGGAGGCCCTTAAAAGAAATTATGCCTTTACTCTGAGCAAGATAGGAAGGCTTTGGCAGGTTCTGAGCAGAATAATGACCTGATGTGAGTTTTATTTTAGCAGAGTCATTATAGGAAATAAGGGCGGGCATAGTGGTGCATAAGGATGGGGCAGGCGGAAGTTGCTAGTGACTTAGACCAGGGTGGAAGCAGTGGAAGTTGGAGGAAGTAATATTTTCTGGCACAAAATTTTTTGGTTGTGATGTGACTATCAAATGGCTTGTTAATGGACATGTGATTTTGATGCTAGCATATCTCTAAGGTCCTATCTGATGGGTTAAGTACTCTCCATTTTCTTTTTTAAAACCATTGGGAAACCATCATTTGTTCTACACATCATGGCTATAGTGCATGCAATGACCTCTATTTGTTGCATATAGATCACTGTACACTAAATTCTTTTCTATTCTCTCTTTTTTTCATTAGATAACTGCAATAAAATTACTTCTACTGTCTTGGTTACATTGCCACTCTTATGGTGCCAAACAAATGTCTCACTTTATTAAATAACTTAAAAACAAAAGTCTCATTCTGTAGAAATACCCTCACTTGTGAATTATTACCACAAAGATAAGTATACATTACTGGTAATTTAATACAGCTGCAAGCCTGAGATGACTTTGGTCAAACTAATATTAAACTATACCTGCTACTGTCAGTCAGGTTTGTTTACCAACATATTAATAGTTAAATGTTGTTACCATAGATATTCATTTGGCATCAAAAAATCATAAATACCAATCAAACACAGTCACTAAATTTATAAGACAATTCCTGGAAATAAACTTGGCCAGCCAGATGATCCAAAATATACCTTTGTATCTTTTTGGACTAATTCCACAGAAAATACAAAAATACATAATAATACTAGAAAATAATAAATCTCTTGTTAGCTCTTATAATAATAAAAATGGCATGATATCGTTTTCAACTTTCAAGAGAGACGTTGACATATTAATCATATATACTCTAATTATACTATCATACTATTTAGCAAGTTACCTCCAAGCTAAGCAGCTCAAAAAAGCAATTATTCATCTCCATGGATCTACAGCAGCTGTAGGTCTGGTGACCCTGGTAGGGTTTAGCAGGGTGGCTTCTCTTCCAGTCGCAGGCCTGTGAGTAAGTTGGAAGGTACTGTTCCCTGGGTCTCTATCCTCCTTGAAACAGTGTGCTAGTGAGGGTACGTTTTTCTGAGAGTGATGGCAGAGGTGCAGGAGAGCACAACCAACCTGAAAGGTTTATTTCAAGTAAGGGTGTACTATAGCCGTTTGTATTTATTTACAAGAGCTGATTGTTACATTTTCAGCCTCTTGTGAGCTGAAATCACATCTGTTATTTATAAAGCATCTATTATTGTTAAAAACACCCATTATTAAAATTTAAATTATAGAAAGATACAGTTAAATACATGATAGTAAAAACAAAGATGAATATTCAAAACTCACCACTTTCTCATTCTTTTTCTACATTCTCTTAGATATGGGTCTTGAGGTTATTTAGGTTTATTACTTCCATATGGTAGACATACAATAAAATAGTATGTTACCACATATCTCTCTTCCCAGCTTTCCATTTACCAGTGTCTCATGAGTAGCTTGAAATTGACTGTGATGGGAGTATCCATACCATGGAAATTAGCTAATGCACAAATCAGAATATTTTTCCTTGTGTTGTTTCATAATTGATTCTTCACTCAAGCTATTTAATAAGTGGAGACCCAACTGTTAAACATTTTCTAGAACAACATTTATTTCAAGTCTTTGCTTGTATCAGGTCTGCAAATATCCTATTGACCAAAATCAAGCAGTAGTGAAATGCATTCTACCTTTAGTGAAAGAGACTGCAAAATTACATGGCAAAGGTATGCTAGAAGGAGGATGAATTGTTGAAACTAATAGTTCAATCCACCATAGTTAGGGAAAGCTACACAAGGTAGGTATACAGGGAATTCAGTGTTCCCAAGTATGGGCAAACGAGTGAGTATATATAACGTTGATTTTTCTCAAAAGTGACTATCCCTAATTATTTCTAATGTTTCTCAGAGGAAAGAAACATTTAAAAGTGTCAATCTGAATTACAAAATAGATTCATATCTATTTTTATCTATAAAATGCTCTTTAATTATGATGGCAGACAAACCTAAATAGGCTGGCATGAATCTCTTATTCATGATTCTTAAGTTCTAATAAGCATAATGCCTAGTAAATTTTTATTCCATTCTGAACCTATCATATTCTATCCAAACAATGACTTTTTCAAGATATTGCAAAGTTGACATGGCCTATAGAAAAACAAAAACAAAACCAAAAACACAAAATATCCTCTAAGCTTAACTCTAAGAGTGTTAAAAGTCTTACTTCCCTTGCAAGTAGACTTATCTGTTAATTGGAAATAGCATCCCCAGCTGCACTGAGCATGTTTCTGAACAAAGGGAGGAGGACATCTTAAAGATTGCAGTGGAACTCAAGGAAAACCATAATTTACATTTCAGAATATAAATGCCTCAGGGAAGCCTTCTTCCCCTGCTGCCTGGAACTTTGACTGGCATTTCAATAGGACTCCACCAAATTGGAGGTTGGTCTCAGGAAACCCAGCCTCATGGTTACCAATGACTATAATTCCAGGCGTCTGATCTGAGAAAATAATGTCTATGAGAACAAGGCATTTAAAAAGTCAAGACAACTGTGAAAGCCAATGAGGGCCAGAAAACCAACCCAAGGAGAAGAGCAAGAACGTGGTATTGAGGATTTATAGATGCTTCATTCTGGAGATTAGATGTATTTTTAACGCAAGATAATTCTGGTTATCCGTGAAGGGGAGGAGAATTTTTCCTTCTACCCTTCTAGGTTCTTTGGCTTGTATAATAATCAAGTTAACATCAAAGAGATTAACAGAAGAAACAAAACAAATTTAATTTTATATATATGGGGCTTGATAAGAGTATGAGGCTCACAGGCAGTCAGGCAAT
This sequence comes from Eidolon helvum, assembly GCA_000465285.1. NCBI lineage: Eukaryota > Metazoa > Chordata > Mammalia > Chiroptera > Pteropodidae > Eidolon > Eidolon helvum. Next base: position 19,187 of record KE787394.1, read on the forward strand.
TGGGATTTATATGCCATTCTGAATAAGGAGAAGGGAATAGAGTATGGAACTTCGAAGGGGAGGAAGGCAATTTAGAGGAAAATGCAAAGATTTGGTAAACAAATGTTTGCAGGGCCATACAGAAACAATGAGACAGAGAGCACTTTGATAGAATGGGCCTTGCTAGGTTCCTCCCAGTCCATCATACCTAGTTCATGTAATACTATAATTATCTATGATAATACCTTCCTTCCTGAAGTATGTCCTCTATCTAAATTCTTTTAGGTAGTTAGGGGGAAAGTCATATGTTCTTGAGTCTTTTGTTTCTAAAAATAATCAGCCTAAAATAATTCTCATGCCACAGAGACACATATTGCGGGGGCAAATTTTGCTTCCCGACATATGATTGTCAGTAAAATGGTAAAGAGGAAATACATTTCTTATATATTTTCCACCCCCATGCAAAAATTATCCCTTCCAGACAGGACTATCTATCATAATCTTTTTTTTTTAATTTAGATTTAAAGCATTATAAAAAGTGTGGGTTTTGGATATAAAAACCTTAAAGATTTCTTGGACAAAAATTTTACTTTGGATGTTAAAATTTGGCTTCTTCAGTTCATAAAATCAGAAAAAAAAGATAAATAATTGCAGTAACTCAGAATTATCCTCAACTTCTCTGTCCCTAAATACGGTAGGCCCTCCATGTCCATAGGTTTCACATCTGTGATTCAACCAACTGCTGATCAAAAATATTTAGAAAAAATAATCCCACAAAGTTCCAAAAATCAAAACTTGAACTCACGATTACACCAAATCCATTCAAATGAAGTAATGTATAGGCATACCCTGCTGTAGCCTATATGTAAATATAGGTTATATGCAAATGCTATTATTTTTTTATAAGGGACTTGAGCATCCATAGATTTTGATACCCGAGGAGGGTCCTAGAACCACTCCCCTGGGAATACCAAGGAACAAATGTAATTACTCTTTC
>KE787394.1:20188-31609 GCA_000465285.1 Eidolon helvum
CTTTTTCTTCATTTCTCCAAAGCATGTTGCTGGTGAGGAAAGAATAAAAATAGAGAACATATAAAATGAATTCATTCTATCCAAGCTGCTAAAATTATTAACATTATGAAAGTTGAATCATGAAGACTCCATTCTTATTTTAACTAGCCTAGGAACTTAAGTTTTTTGAACTTTCCAGTCCTGCATCAATGCCTGGATATGCATCTTGACCTCCAGATAACCCCTCTGGTTACCTCCTGAGGGACTCGCATATACATTCACCTGACATCCATTATCCAGGCCACTCGACATGACCTGACCTTCTGGCACACATTTTCCAGACCACCTTGACATCTATCATCAGACTGACTGACATCTGACTGATAACTACCTTGGACCAATCCTACGACTAAGAATGAAGGACTGATAATTCTCAAGAATGTTCTTTTTACTATAAGAACTTCTAACTTTTCTTTCTTCTTTAGGATGCTTCTGGGTTTTTGCCTAGCTGTGTTCTAACTTTACAAACTTCAAGACCCTTGAATAACTATCATTTATTTCCAGCCAAAGCCTCCAGACTCTTTTTAGAAATGGTAATTATGCTTTATTTGCTCTACTAGCTCATAGCTTCTCCATCCAATCTAACTTCCATCCAGACCAGAGCTCTCCTTCCTTTCTCTCTTCCTGCTTTTCCTTCTTTCTTCATTCTCTCTCTCCTTTTTTCTTCCTTTCTTTTTATTTGACCTTTAATCATTTTTTATGAACATCAAGTAATGTATGGTTTTACACATATGAATAAAAACATGAACATATAAGAATACACTGCTGACATAAGAGAAGTCTAATTTGCATGGTGCAAAAAAATAAATCTAACAGTTTTTTTCCCAAAAGGTTACCAGTAGTATAAACATACTATTTCATTAAATTGTCTATTATGCCCCCAATTGACTTAAATGTAAAATTCATCATATATGTCATTTCTGGTTAGTTATTAATGGGTCTTTCTCTGTTGGGCTTCTGGCATTTATTTATCTATTTTCATGCTAATACTACAGTGGATGAATTATTATAGCTTTATAGTCTTTTTTTTTCTGTATACCTAGAAATATCCCCTTTTAATTTCTTAAACATTTTGACTCTTCTTTCACTTTTTTTTCTGGTAGGATCAGGAAAATTCTATAGTATCCTTGACAAAAGTCTTTAAAAATTATTTTGGGATTGAAACCATGATTAATTTGGCAGGGACTGACATCTTTATATTTTGCATTTTACCGTCCTATAAGATATATGTCACATTTTATTTCAATCTTATTTTATGCCCCTTGATGAAGCTTCATAATTGTTTTCTCTTTGTGGATTTCATCAAACTTTGGAGTTTTTCTTCTATTCTTGGAGTAAAAACTAGATTTCCAAAGAGGATTTTTTAAATCACCAAAATGTGAAAGGTTGAGATTCTCAGAAAGATCTATCATTCTGGCTGGTCCAGAACATGAGTATCGCTAAGCACTTGATGCCCTCTCTATTATCACTGTCCCATTCTCACTTCCTCAGCTAGGTATATCTGCTGCACAATACAGAGAACCCATTGGCTAAAAGCCCAAATGGATTCCCAGACTTTTGTGGCATCCCCTTAGCAAAGAGTCCTCTATCTAGTATTTCTCTCCACAAATTCTACCTGGTGTAGCAACACAGAACCCCTCTTTTTCTCCTCATATCATCAAGACCAACAAGCTCTGCTTGGAATCCACATTCTTGCATTTCGGCAAGTATGTGCCCCGAGAGAGAAAGATGAGACAATCACAGAGGTATTTTCATTTATTTTCTTATCTCAAGGGTTGCTGTGCTGAACTGTTTCTTATATTCTATGGGGCCTTTTATCATCAAGACTTGTTTCTCCTCAACCTTGGAAAATTTTCTATTATGTCTCTGGGAATTCCTTCCCTTTTATTTTACTTATTGCTTATTGCTTTTTCTGGCTCTCATATTTAAGAAATATTTCCACGTCAGGAGACAGTCTCCATAAGATAAATTTTCTTTCATATTTTCCCATTATCATTTTGTATTCTGGGATGATTTCTCAAATATGTCTTCCCAGTTGTTTTCTTTTGGTGATCTAATTTTTAACCCCAAGTTGTTTATTATTTCTTTTTCATAGCAGCTTGTTTTAAGGATGCATTCTCCTTTGTTTTGCCATTAAATTTTATGCATTTCACTTTCTATTACTTTATTAACTATGTTTTCTCTGGCATATGTTCTGCCATTTGAGTTTGTTTCACTTTTTTCCTTTACATTAGCTATGCACTAATATTTGCATTTAAGATTCTCCATCCTTCCCATGCAGTTTGGTTTAACTTCAGTAATCTTGGAAGAAAAAAAGACATGCTTATTATGGGTTCACAAAAGTTGCTAACTTCTGGGTATGTGTACTTTCTTTTTTTCTCTTTCTCTCTCTCTCGGGGGGGGGGGGGCTCTCTCTCTCTCTCCTTTCTTCCTTCCTTTCTTCCTTCCTTTCTTCCTTCCTTCCTTCCTTCCTTCCTTCCTTCCTTCCTTCCTTCCTTCCTTTCTTTTTTAATTATCTACACAGAGCACTGCCTTGCCTCATTGGTCTCAATGCTGCTCACAACTCCCTACCCTTATTGATTGGAACCAGCATGGAACATGGAATTGGACACTTGCTGAGCTACTCACAAGTTAGTAACATCCTATTCCTGCTCTCTGTCATCTCTAGATTGGAAGTACCAATGGAGCTACTATCTCTTTTCACTGCCACTTTTCACAGAAGTCCTCTTCTCAGTTTGCTCTGGAATGTCATTTCCTCAATCAATTGTGTTCTATCAAAGTTTCATCTCTTAAAGGATCTTAAGCACTTCTTCCTCAACTTTGGTGTGCTTTAAATGATAGAAGATAAGAAGGCAGGAGATATGCTTATCCCTGTAACTTGATCCTAAACCAGTATTACAAACTATATAAGCATAAGATATATTAGTGATTCTGGTAAAGAAAGAGATGAGAATGCTTTCTTTTGGTTTAGCATTACTCTAATCAGAATGGCTATTCGGCTAATATGTACCAGGATACCTACACCAGCTGTACATGGCCAGCATCTACTTTGAATGGTTCTTTTCCATTCCATGCCTGCTGTTAAATAGTATGAATATCACATTTAGCTGTGATGCTCGCAAGGTATGAAAAAAGCAGCACAATCTGAAAGCTTGGAAAAACTAGTAAAGAAATAACACTCTGGAAGCTCTTGCCCTTTTTAAATTGGTAGAGTGGCCAACATTTTGCTTCTTTGCCTGTTTGCTACAAGAATTTATTAAGGAATCAGAAGAGGCTGCGGCTGTCCAGTGATAGGAAGCAAGATGGAGAATAGGTATCCTAGACCAAATATGTCTTTTCCTCACCTGCCGCTGAACCTTAACTTCCATCCAAGAGAACTTGAAAAATGGACTCATGATTTCTTTCCTTCTAGTTATCTTTTATGACACAGCCTAATGCCTATATAGCTTTGAACTTTAAACCGTTCCCATATAAATCTGCTGACTTCACCCACTGGATTAAGACACAAACATTGAACAGAACTCAATACTTTACTCCTTTCTTAGGATACCACCTTCTCACTTTAGGCTACACCTTTTGACCTCATTCTTGTCACATGAAATTTTTTTTTGGAAGATGGTCAGAGTCTGCTGACTATGCCCATACACGTCAGTATCAGACTGCCTGGAGCTAACTCTGAGTACAACTTCGAGGAGTCAGAAATAAAAAGAATAAGAAAATAAATAGGAGTTCGTGTGTTGGTATGCAGAAGTCTGAGGCAACCAAAAGGAAAAACCCAAAACATCATTTTGTCTGTAGGAATGAAAGTTTGAGGTCTTCGGGACATAGGAGGTGGTTAAAAGGGCCTTCAAATTACAGGCTTGGAGATTTCCTCAAAATGCCTCCTCCACAGCTGTCCTCCTAATGCACCTCTCCGAGGCTCAGCTGTGTTCTGTAATGGTTTTTTAAAAGGTTATATACTCATGTAAAGATTTTTACCCCTTTTACTCTAAGCAACTGTTGCTGACAGCAAAACAAAATAGGCCTCTGAAGGGGGGAAAATCAAACACTAAGACATAAAAAGATTTTAAATGTGGAAGATTAATACCAACTTTAGGACTACATTTTTTTTTGGGGGGGGGACAAGCAACAGCTAGTAAATTCTGATGGCAGTTTGATGGTGCTGGGAGCTGGACACTATTTTTAGTGTCCAGCAAATGAGACATCATTAACAAATGCTCATCTTGGAGCCCTAACAATTGCTCCCATTGCAGTTAAATTAACCTCTTCAAGCGGTTTTCAGAGTGTGGTCCCTGGGCTTGTTAGCATCGGCATCACCTGAGAATCTATTAGAAATTTTCATCCTCAGTCCCTATCCCAGATCTACTGAATCAGATACTCTCTGGAGGTGGGTTTCACAATCAATTTTCACAAACCTCTCCATGGAATTCTGATGCACACTACAGTGTAAAAACCATAATCTTGGAAAATGACCCAGGGAAGAGGAGCATCAAAGGTCAGAACCAAGCCACCTTACTTTCCCCTTAGATGTCTCCATTTCTTCTATGCACAGCTCTCTAGGTAATCAAGCAATGTCATATAAAACTGCAAAGGACTAGCAGAAATTTCTAAAGCACAGGAACCGGGATTGAGGGACAAAGCCTGCTGCGGGGCAAACAGTCCTGAGCCTGCCCCATCTTGGGCCTCTGATATATCTACAGGCAAGACCTGTGGGCTGTTAGAATCTCCCTGGTTGGGCTCCTCCAGCTTTTCATCCTTATTCGGAGACCAGCCTAAACTCTTCTTCTGCTGGTTTCCCCAGCTATCTTGGTTTTTTGTTTTTTTTCTGAACTCGCATGCTTCCTTCATTTTGTCATCGTGCCTAGTAGCTTCCACAGTGGTAGCAGGCCCTGAATCAAAAGATGTCTAGGAATTCAAGGTTTCCCAGGAAGGGTAATCAACTCTTCTGTCCATTCTCAATCCATATTTATTTAAATTTAGAATCTACATTCTGATGCATCTAGTACAATTGCTATCTCAGAAATGAAGAAAGCAAGACTAAGAGAAGCTCAAAAATGTTCCCAGAGTGACACAATTCTCAAATGCTTGATCTGAGAACCAAACCCATATTTACCTGACTGCAATTTTTTTTTTTTTGCCCATTCTTCACCATACTACCTCTTACGTGTGAGCCTCTTGTTTTGTCTGGAAGGTCTGTACCGTACTTCTGATTTCTAGGGACAGATATTTGGGGTTTGAAAGTTACAGGTGTTACTGAGTTTGCTTAGTTCTATTTATAATAAAGTAAAGCCAAATGCTTTTGTTTTAGATACAGTCACAGAAAAAAAAAGGTAAAACAGTTCTTAACCACTTAGCATTTATTTCTTTTCTCTTCTTTCATAGCCCCTCTGTGTTACTTTTTCATCTACACTTTAAAAATACCCTTGAAAAATGGCATCGAAGATGAAGGGAAAGGAAGATGGGGCTCATCCTGGCATGTTTTGCAGGTCAAATGTAAAACGAAGAAGAGAAATAGAATATGTAAAAAGGAATAACACACATTTTGGCTTTAATTAAAATGTGGGAAGCAAAATATTAAGCAATATTTTTTAAGTTTAAGGGTGCAAAAGAAGGAATATGAGTAAATGTCTTTCTCTCTCCTGAGGCAGCAGACTAAGAAAACAGGCTTAAAGCTACAGCAAGGATTTGAGCATGATCAACTCAGTGAGGGCCCCCAGTTGCCAGTTGTGTTTCTCCGGGACAAGTTATTATGACTTAAAGAATTATCTTCCCCGCCCACTCAGTTGAGGCTCTTTAATTGTAGTGCTGCCTATAGGCCTCTCCTGGATGCACACCTTTCCCAGATGACTTCTGCACTTACTCGCAAAATAGGGATCTCATGGCCAGTCACCAACCAGAATTCAAGTCCTGGCTCTATTCACTTTGACCAGTGTGATCTGGGGCAAATAAGTCTGCATCTGAGATTCTGTTACTTTATTTGCTACCTGAGAGTTATTTAATTTTTTCATATCACCAAGCTGCCTCGAAAGGGGAAGTTACACATCAGTGGGCCCTGTGACAAATAAATGCAAGACCCCTTCTTAAAAAAAATATTGAAAATTTCTAGACAATGACAGCAGAGCATTAGACCAAGCACAAGGCCTTTCTAAGCGCAGAGATTTATGGGGCGGCACAGGTCACATGGCCACAAAGCCTGCTATGGGTTTCAGTATCCCCTAGGTAATCACCTCAGAGCATCTGGGAGGTACTATGGCTCAGATGACGCACTCACAAGTTGCTGTGTGACCCTATGCTCGGGGCCTGGTTGGTCCCACACTACTTTGTATGGACCTGCTATGAGCAGGTTAAGCAATGGTTTGAAACACACACTCTATTATGGATATATTTAAATATATCTAAAATCCTCAGCTTGATTTTTCCAATTTGAGCTTCCAGGTATATTGATAAGATTAAAGGGGATAGCAAATGTGTATGGCACGACCCATTGTAGAAACAAATCAGTATTCCCTCAGGTTTGTTTCTGGCATTCTCTGCATGAGAGTCACAAGATTGTTTCTTAAACTACAGATCCTCAGGTCCCCTGACAGATCTAAGAAATCAAAAACTTTGTGGTTGGAACATGGGAACCTGCATTTTTAGCAAGTGTCCCAAGAGATTCTTATGACACTAAAGCTTTAAGATAACCACAGTTAACACGTTACCCATCAGCCCCCTCCCAATTCCAAAATAATCTTAATACATAATTTCTACTTTACAGAAAGTCTAGCCATTACCCCAAATACGTGAATCTTAACAATGACACACTTTTTTTCTATAGCAATAACTATTATTGCAACAATTATAATAATACAAGCTATGGTTCATTGAGCATTTTCTACCTGTCAAGTTTTATAAGGCATTTCATTTAATCTAATAATGACTTTTGAGGTAGGTACTGCCTTCCCACTTTACAGGAAAGGAAACATATTCAGGGACATTAAGGAGTTTGCACCTAGCAAGTGACAGTACTGTGATCAAAGCCTGGCATTTCGTAGGCCCAAAGTCCAGCATTCCAGCATACCAAGCTACCTTTCTAAGCAGGAAGAAAATCCCATAAATTAATTTTCTTTTTTGGTGATCTGGGTGCCTTGGCCTTTCTAGTAGTAAATTTGGAGTCAGGAGAAAGAACTAATTGGAGGGTTAATGGGATGGAGAGGTTTTCTTGCTGGGCAGGAGGGTCACCAAGAATAGTGTCACTGAACTACATTGTTTTCTCGTGTCTGAAGCTCAACCCAGAATACCAAATGAGATGTTTGCTACTACGTTGTTGCTGCTGTTGTTAATAAATATAACTAAAAATACTCTGAAAAGGAAAAGTGCAAGAAGAAGCACATTTAAAAAATGTGAATGGAGGTACGAAAAATAGAGCTACATGAAGCAGCTAAGAAGTAAAATAAGAAGTTTGTTTGTATTATATCAATTCCTTTTTACTGAATGAGTTATACAAAGAGTGGTGAATGAGCTCATTTTTAATCTTTCCTTTTCATATATATAGAACACAAGGAAAAAAGAAAGAGACTATGTACAGCTTGGTCTTCTTTTCATTTTAGCTTTCATTCTTTATTCTTCATTGTGTGCCAAGAAAGGAGACAGAGATATGGAAATCTGACACAAATGAAATGGACTAAACTCCAAAGTTCTACATTTACTCCTGCCTAATAGATTTAGGTTAGTAAGAGTTGGTCAGCCTGTCTATTCTTTGTCTCACGTTTATTATACCTCACAAAACTTGTTAAACATTAGCAAAGAAATATAAAACATTGCAAGATTTAAAAAACATAAACACCTATGTTTAAAGTAAATATCTGTTCTTATTATTTAAAATATGGAGTTCCATCATTGGCCTAAGTAAAATATATTTTGAACCCTTCTTAATTAAATAAATCTTATGAGTGTCGTTTTCTCTACTGTGTCTTCAGTTTGAATTCCTCTCCCTCTGCAACAAGACCGTAAAATCGGTGGAGTACTAGTAAATGTTTAACAACCAGCTCTCCAAGGGCACAAAATAATTATTTGTAGCATTTGCTGATTTCCATGCTGTAAAAACTCCCACACGGCTGATTTTAGCTACCCACATGAAGTCACTAAAACAGGAAAGGAAAAGATGCACATAATCAACTCTTCCAAACCAGTATGAACCAGCTCCTGGCATACAACTGTCCATAATTATTTTTGAACTAATTGGGACTTCATCAGTTCATGTGGTTTCCAAATGATTCAGTTTACTTTCTTTAATTTCTTTTTATTTTCTCAATATGAACATACAGGAATATATTGATTTATCAATTCCCCTATTGATGAATATTTGATGTTCCTATGTTTTTGCTAATAATAGCTAATACTTCCCTAGTACTTACTTGGCACCAGACATAGGTTTTTTTTAATGTGAATTATTTTTTTTATTCTCTCAAAAATCATATATTTCACCATTAAGTATGATCTTACCTATAGGATTTTCATAGATGTATTCTGTCACCTCAAGGAATTTCCCTTCTATATCTAATTAGTTCAGAATATTTACCATGAATGGATTTTTAATTTTGTGACAGTCTGCCTTTATCTATTGAGATAGCCACATATTTTTCTCCTTTATTTTGTATATATAGTGTATTGTATTGATTGATTTAAAATGTTAATCTTGTGTTACTGAAATAAATTTGATATGCCTTTGATGCATTTTTCTGTTTTTATATTACATTGCTGAAATTGATTTGCACATATTTGTCAAGAATTTAAATATATGTGGTCAAAAGGGATATTGATCTATAGTTTTCTTTTGCTTTAATGTATTTTTCTTGATTTAGTATCAGGGTAATGCTGGTATTATGAGTTGTGAAGTGTTCTTCCATCAATATTTTAAAAAGTTAGTGTAGCATTGATATTCTTTCTATAAATGTTTGATTTAATTCACTTGAAAAGTCATCTCTGCTTCTATTTCTTTGGGGAAATTTAACTACCAATTTAATTTACTTAATATAGAGTAACTCAGATTGTCTATTTTTGTGCCAGTTTTGGTAATTTGTCTTTCAAAAAAAAATTTACCCATTTAATCTAAATTATAAAGTTTCTTGGCAGAAGATTTTTTTTTAATTGAGTTTATTGGGGTAACATTGGTTAATACAATCATAATTTTCAGGTGTACATTATCATTTGACATTTGTAAATTCTATAGTGTGTTAGAAGATTTTTAACATATTTTCTTATTATCTATTTAATGTCTATAGGAAATGAAAATATCTCCATTTTTATTCCTGATACTGTTAATTTTTTTGAAGTATGTTTTCCTGGTTATGTAACTATGGATTGGCAGTGTTTTTATTTTTGCTCATTGCTTCTAGTTTCCAATGTTTCTGATGGGAAGTCAACTGTTGTTTTCGTTATATCACTGTATTTAAGCTGCTAATTTTTAAATTTGGTTACTTTTCAAAATTTAATTCATCTTTGGTTTTCGGTGGTTTAATTGTGATGCCCTTGGTAGAATTTTCTTTTAATTTATTCTGGTTGGGGTTCACTGTGTTTCTTGTATATGTGGGCCAATGTCCTTCACCAATTTTGGAAAGTCTCAGCCATTGCGCCCTCAAAGGATTCTTCTGGTTCATTCTGTCTTTCCAATATTCTAGCAATTTGATTAATCATGCATTAGACCATTTGAAATAATTCTATTTTAGTTTCTTCTTTTTCATGAATTTTCAAACCATCTGTTTGGACAGTTTATAGTTGGACTTTTTTTTGAGTTAGCCAATCTTATTTTTTTGCTTCTGTATATACTGCACACCCAACAATATCTTAATATCAGATATTACATGTCTATGCATTTATTTATTTATTTTTAATTAATGGACTTTATTTTGGGGGTAACTTTTGCATTTACAGGACACTTGAACAGAAAGTAAATAGAGTTTTCAGATGCCCCATGAATCCCCTCCCCAGATTTCATTTTTTTTAACAGTTGTGTGGTACATTTGTTATAACTGATAATCCATTATTTAAGCATAATTAACTTAAAATTTATAGTTTACACCAGTGTTAATTCCTTTTGTTGTACTTATTATAGGTGTGACAAATGCAAAACTGCATGTGTACATCATTACAGTAGCATACATAATAGTTCCACTGCCCTAAAAATCTTCTGTGCTCTACCTATTTATTACGTCCTTCCCCGACCAGAACACCTGGCAACCTCTAATTTTTTTTACAATGTCTGTATAGTTTTGCTTTTTCCAAAGTCATATAATTGAAAGCATACAGTATATACGCAGCCTTTCAGATTGGCTTCTTTTGCTTACCAATATGCATTAAAAGTTTCTTCATGTCTTTTTGTGGATTGATAGCTCATCTCATTTTATTGCTGAATATTTCATTGTATAAATACACCAAGTTTGTTACCTATTATATTTACCTTTTTACAATTTACTATTATATTGAAGAATACCTTGTTTTCTTTCAAGAGTTAGCAATTATTAAAAAAAAAAGCTGCTATAAACATTTATGTGCAGATTTCTGTGTGAATACACGTTTTCATCTGACTTGGATAAATGCCAAAGAGCATGATTACTGGATCATATAGTGAGGCTATATTTAGTTAGAAATATATAAACTTTCTACCAAAATAGCTATATGTATCACACTGCATTCCTACTATCAGTTCATGAAAGTTCCTGATGCTTCATATCTTCACTAGCATTTGGTGTGTCAATGTTTTGGATTTTGCCTATTCTGATAGGTATGTAGTGATCTCTCATTGTTGTTTTAATTTTCAGTCTCCTAATGACATATGATATGGAGTATCTTTTTATATGTTTATTTACCATCTGTATATCTTATTTGGTGAAGTGTCTTTTAAAGTCTTTGGCCCATTTTTTAAATCTAGTTGTTCGACTTCTATTGTTGGATTTTACTGTTTTTTTTAATATTTTGGATAACAGTCCTTTATCAGATACATGTTTTGCAAATATTTTCACCCAGTCTGTGACTTGTCTTTTTATTCTCTTAACAGAATTTTTGTGGAGCAGACATTTTAAATTTTAATGAAGCACAATTTATCAATTTTGGTGTTGTGCCTAAGAAGTCATTACCAAACCTAAAGTCACTTAGAATTTCTCATATTTCATTTCCCAGGAGTTTTATTGTTTGCATTTACATTTAGGTTTATGATGCTTTTTGAGGTAATTTTTGTGTAAGGTGTAAGTTCAGTGTCTATGTTATTATTATTATTACTATTATTATTATTACTATTATTATTTTGTATGTAGGGGTACAGTTGTTCTAACATCATTTATTTAAAAGACTATCCTTTATTGAATTGCCTTTGCTCCTTTAAAAAAAATCTACTGATTATATTTG
>KE787394.1:31873-50862 GCA_000465285.1 Eidolon helvum
CTAGAGTTTTATTGAATCTGTAGATCAATTTGGTAAAAACTGACATCTTGACAATATTGAACATGTATGTGGAATATCTCTTCATGGAGTTTGTTCTCCTTTGATCTCTTTCATCAGGGTTTTATAGTTTTCCTTATATATTTAGATGTATGATATATAATATTATACATATATCATATATACACATATAACATATATCTATATATTTATTTTTATTTCATTTTCCTCTGCTGTTATTCTCCATTGCTTGATCCATTTTTATCAATTTTTCTCTAATTTCTTTACCAAATTTAAAATACTTATTTGAAATACATTGGCTTTAAATTTTACTATCAGAATCTCCATGGGTCTGCTTCTATTATATATTCTTACTTTTGCTTATGTGTCATATTTTCAGATATTTTTACATGTTTCATACATTTTATTGTATTCTGGGAGTTAGATTTAAACAAAAATAATCAAGACTATAGTCAATATTATTTTTCACCAAGGGGGCATGCAAGTTCTTCTGTCAGGAAACGTAGAATAGGGCATGTTCCTTTGATCTCTTCAGATACTGAGCTGGGTTTGAGCTGCGTGTAGCTTTAATTAGTTTCAATTCACATGTTATTTTAAAAATCTTATTGTGAATCTATCTTGTTCTTATTTTAGGGCTCTTCCTCTTTCAGATTTTTGAGACATAATACCATATGACTATGAGAGAATTCCTTCTGCCTAGCTTATAGCACATGCCCCACCCCGATCCCACTGCCTCTTGTAATGCCAGGTAATAGGACAGAACAGGCAAGCAGAAAGAACTATATCTACATTTGCAGATTCTAATTCCTCTTGTCATCTCAAATAGCCATTGCAATTCTGATACTTTCTCTTTACTCTAGCAAAGTCCTGGGAAATATGATCTATAATCATAGCACTATAAGCACTTACATATATTGGCTCATTTAATATTAATGATAACACTGTAAGAGATGTACTATTATTATTCCCACTTCGGAAATAAAACTGAGGCAAAGAGAAAAACAAGCAACCTTGCCCAAGGTCACACAGTTAGTAAGTAGTTCACATGAAATTCAAGCTCTGCAAATGTTGTACCAAGCTCTCTTTCAGAAGGACTACCTTAGGGGAGTCACTTTCTATGGCTTTGGCACTGTAATTATTAGTAAAGTATGTGCTATACATATCACAACATATCTTGTTCCTTTGACACCCTCAGGTATAGTTGTTTCTTTTCTGAACAACTGTTAGAATAAAGAAGTCCATCTATGTTCCATCTCTGTGCCTTTTCAGATAGTACTGCATATCATACCCTATACCATGCCACTAATATCAATACAGTCAATAGGCTTACATGTTCTCCTGATCATCCTTTGCTCTTTATATATATCTGCTTTCCCAGTTCCATCTAGCTTTGAGCCATCCTGTCTTGGCCCTGTTCTTGTCCTTTGTACAGAAAGAGGAATACAGCATTTCTTTATTCTATGATCTAGTTCACTAAGCTTCCATCTCTTGGTACTCTTGGTCAGTGGAATGCTTTTTTCCTGGCCCTGGGATCTCATCTTGGCTTTTGTCCCTTCCAGGTTTTTCAGTCAGGAGTAATTTAGATGACAACAGAGATAAATCAGTAATAGCTTAGACATAAGCTATTAGATATTTGGATGTGAATCAAATGCTGATAAATATTATTCTGATTGGAGACTATATTGGGTTATTAGATTTTGTATTTTGTGTTCCTAAAACTCAAAATGGTAGGTTCAATAATGTAGTTGCTTAACAGTACTTTAGGTCGCAGGCTTGGGCAACACTAAAGATAAATTCTAATTTAGGTTGAAATAATATTCCAAGTGTCATTTCATACTAAGCAAAAAACTACACTGTTTCCACAAGTAGCTATTCCGTCAACATTTTTATAAATGTAAAAGATCATCATTGGCATTTAGATAACCAATAATCTGGAACTCTAATTTTCATGACAATGATCAGAAAAAAAATAGGAAATGTCATACTATCAGTTCTTTTTCTGAGAGCACAAGAAGGTAATATCTGTGTTCTTAGGAGCACATTTTCCTTAAGATGAAAAATGACAACTCAACATGATTGTTCTCTACAAAAAGCTGGGAAAAAGTCCACAGAGAGACATTCTAATTTTCTAACCAATGACTATTTTGGTGCTTAAATAACCTAAATGCCATGGGCAACTACTTTAGTTGTGGAGAAAATACGTTCAGAAATGAAGTAACCATAACCAGCTAACTGCAGCCCACCCTCATTTCTGCATTTAGTGAAGGCCTGTCGTGCTGTCTTTTCTTTTGAAGTTCCATAGAGAGTCACATTAAGGGGGTGAATGCTTCCATTTCAGGTTCCATTTAGGCCACTCTATTAACTTTCTGTTAAAAGCTTCTTTTTTTTCTTTTCTTTTTTTTTTCCATTTGAACATTTTCTTGTAAAATCTCTAGCTGGAAGAAAAACTTCTTTTAAAAAACTTTGACTGAAATATAGAAGCAGTTTTTAAGTTACAAGCCTTTGAAAAGAAGTGTAGGTTTTCCAGTTCTGTAAAAGAAAAATTCTATTCTTTTTTTTGTACAGTCTTAACTCAAATATTATTTGATATAAAACTCGAGATCTGCATTTATTTTATTGATCTTGAGAAGCAGTAGGTAAAATTTTTGGAAAAAATTTAACATCCTACTTTTTTTAATTGTAATTCTTGAGCATTGCAACCCTGGGATGATGCTATTCACTGTTTATCCTTTACTTGCATGTGTAAAAATGGCAGAATCATTATGCTAACCAATTCCCTAGTTGTCTTCTGTGAAACATTTGTTTAAAAAAATCACTTGGAATATCACAGAGGCCTGCTAATGGCTCAAATGATGATTAGCCAGAAGAGCCAGTAAAGGGGTAATTTGAAGATGCATATTAGGATCTTCTGCTCCCAAATACCAAGTTCGCTATTTCTTATTATTATAGCTTAAGTCGTTTGCTTGTTGATGACTTCAGGGAGGTTTCTGCAGTCATTTGTGGATGTTCAGGCCCCTGGGAAGTACTCAATATTAAGAACTAAGATCACATTAAAGAGAATCCTATAAGAGTGATAGATTAGTTCTATTTTGAGAAGGCTTAGTATAACTGAGGCTACGTTCATTTAAGTCCTGATGATGGAATTTCTTCAGTCAAGAGAGGTAATTAAGGATTCTCCTAAAGAGGGAGTAGAATACCCAAAAAAATAAAAATAAAAAATAAAAAAAAACCTGTTCATAAGGAAACTTTTGGATAATTTTGACTGGTTTGGTTGGCAGGTGGTGGGAATGGATTTAGAAGTGAGATGAAAAGTCATGTAAACCAATTAAGAAAGTTTTCATGGAGGGAAAAATGTCATATTTGAATTTTAGGAAAAAAAAATTCAATCCAGGAAAAATCAGGGGAGGTAGATAAGAAGGAGAAATCATGGGAAAAAAGAAAACCCATCGAGAAATTTATAATCTTGATGAAAGATGATGAAAAAGTTACAACGATGAAAGAATAAAGTCAATACATTTTGGAAATAAAGAGTACAATATGGCCAAGGATGATTTGAAGATTTTATATGTGTAAAAAGAAAACTGCAAAAGTAATTTTCATTATGCTTATTGAGCAGTAATATAAGGTGATGTAGAATACTGTACATACCTTCTATACTAAGTTAATTTGTCCTTCAAGTTGCTAGACCCTAAACACTTAATTTTTTATACATGAGTCTTTGGACACTTCCTAGAACTTTTCCATAAATGTAACTTCTGTTCATATGTCTACTAAATCGTACATTTAATAAGAAATGATATTCGGTGTACCTAACACAGGATAAAGGACAGATTTTCAGAAACTACTTATTGAATAGATCAACCATGAAATAATATCATCATCAACATCATCATCATCATCATACCCTACAGTTTACAAAGTACAGTTCACCTGCGTTATCTCAAATGTGATATATGTGAGCCAGGTAACTTTATAATGGGAAAAGCTTAAGAATAGTTAAGTAACTTCCCCTAAACCACAGAGCCTGTCCGTCTAAGGGGTGAGATGAGAAGCACATTTTCCTGGTTTTCAGTACACCAGCTACTTCACCAACCAACATTGAAACTGACGCTGGAAGTTTGCTGATCTTTCCAGTGTACTCCAGCAACAACTGGATAGAGAGAGTTCAGCACTGTTTAAAATGTTTTGCATTAAAATACGTGTAGATATTTCCTACTAATGGCCTGTGCTGCTTCTTTAGAAATTTTATCCTCTTTTAATTACAATATTAACAGTCAATTTGCCTTTGTTTTTCATTAATCTAACTTAGATAAAGTTGTTATTGTCAATTAGTTCAGCAGGACTATTCCCATTATCTCCATGGATTCCTAGATAACATGGTCTTAAACCCCACAATCAAATACTGACATTTCTTTGTCACAAAATCAATAAATCCTGAGAAAATTATACTAATGTAACAAAAATACACTCCTACAAGATAAGTTTATTTGCAAACACATTGAGATGAGTAGCAATGGACAAATGAAATGATAGTTTCACCTAAAATTATTTTCAACAGTCTAAGAATAATGCACAAAACCATGGATCTTCAAAGGATGGAAAGATTAAGGATTAATACGTTAATTGAAAGGTAACAATTAGATTTTCTTTTTGTCAGGTGGACAAAAAGAAAAGGGCATTGCAGGCAAGGGAAAGATGATGACAGAGGTATACTAAACATGAAATTGCTTGGTGATTGTGGAAGCTGATTATAATTGATTTCAGCTGAAGTAGATAGTATAAAGGCAAGGTGGGAACTGAAACTACAGATTTGGCTCTCCAATATGGTAAACTCCAGTGCCATATGGTTGCAAATAAATTTTTTAAAAAAATCTGTATCTCAATCACAGTAGATACATTTCAAATGCTCAACAACCAACCATGTCTGACTAGTGGCTACACATTGGATAGCACAGAAAGAGAATACTTCCATCATTGCAGAAATTTCTTTGGGACATCTTTGATGACAGACAAGGACCAAGTGCTAGAGGGCTTTATAAGCCCATAAACAGGAGAGTGAATGGAAATTGAAGGAAAAGTAAATGAGAGATGTGAATTTCTGAACCACCTCACTAGTCCCATCTTAAATACTTTATTTTACTTCCCTTGTATTTATCCTGATTTATTTAAAGCTACTATGCACGTTTCATAGCAGCGTAAATGTACTGGTTTTAATTTTAACATAGATATAGATGTAAAATCATAGAGCATTTACACAACACCATTGAGAACATAATTTTTTACTAAAATATTTTATTATGAACACAACAGCACATGTTTTGAGAGAATCAAAATTGATTGAAATCATAAAATTAGTAAGAGGGGTAATCAAATGAAGCCTTTGCTTTCTTTCTCATAATCAGGAAGTAGGTCCACAAGATTGCAAAATATCCTCAGATCTGGATTTTCAAATTTAAAGATTATAACAAATTTATTTAAACTGTCTCTGTCTTTATTTCCAGTGTGTTGTGAAATTGAACAATAATAATGTGGTAGAATCTCAATATTTATTCACCTCAAATAATTAGACTATGTGAATTCTGAACACCTGATATTTGGTTCAGAAATGGGGAACATAGGGCAAAATTTTATTCGTAGGAATGTGATGGGTTATCTGTTGTGGGCTACAAGAAAATTTTACTTTCTTACCTATAAAATAAGCATAAGACAAAGTGACTATTTTCTTCTACTGGATATGCCTGGCTGCACCTCCTGCAACCTCTACACTCTGAGGATGCAGCCAACACAAGAGAATGACATAAGAACACAGCTGGCGACCTTTCCTTCCACTTCTGGAGTCACCTACCTAAACATTCCTCATATGATGAGATAATAAAGATTCTATTTTTGTTTATAAACAAGAATTATAATTAATCCAATTCTGTATACCTAAGATGAGACATAGTATAAATATTTTTCCCCCTGCAGACACATATATTTTTTACTACACATAACAGATAACCCAAAGGAAGAGGAGACATTCCAGTTATAAAAATCACTATGTGCAAAGGCATAGAGATCACAGAGCATGGTATAGTCAAAGAGTGTCCATTAGTTTTCAGAGATGAATAATTATGACATAGTTATAGTAGGTGGAGATAAGCAGGCAACTGGAAAATTAGGAATAGATGATGAAAGACCTTGCTTGGCATACCGAAGTCTGTAGATTTTATCCCAGAACTAAAAGCATAAATTCTGTCAGAAATCTCTGTAGATGGTCCTATATATCCATTTGAATAAAACTCATGGATCCTTTCCTAAATAAGTTTTAGGCTGAAGCTTTTGTTCAATAATATATTTTAATCATGACATGTTATTATCTGCATATTATTTTAAACATTGGTATTAAGATGTTCTATTACAATATTAAGAAATAGGTGATGATTGGAGGATGAGTGAAAGGGACTATTTAACCTCAAATGGTTTCTTCAAAGGTCAGCTTGCCAACAGCAGATCTTTGCAATTTATCCAAAGGGTTAGACTTTAAAATGCCTCAAACATTCACAAGAAAAACTGTAATAGTAAAATAAAGAAAACTATATGGACCCATTATCTTCAATAGAAAAGATACTAGGATCAACTCAGTCCTTTTTAATTCCTAAATTCTGACTTCAGAAAAAGACACTGACACGCCCATAGGCAAAGAACCACAATCACTGAAATGTAGGTATTAAGATGTGAATTAAAAAATCTAATTCGTTTGAAAAAGTATTCTTGCTACGTGTAGATACAATTCCAAGGTTTTAAACACATTTTCACACTATGAGAAAATCTCTGGCCTTGGTGTATGCTTTAAGCAGAAAGTGTTCCTGGCGCTTGTATTTATTCTATTACTTAGTCATCACTAATAGTAAATAGGGTATGGGTTTTAAAATTTTCTTGCAGTCTTGCTGTGCTAATAGATTTTTCTTGTTTGTGAAGAATAGAGTGAATTTTTCAAGCAGTACGTTTGAGGCTTAAGAGACAGTCTCTGGCTCTGGAGTCAAGGATTTTCTTAGAAAAGCTCAGGCTCATAATCAATCAAGTACTACTTGTTGAACACCTACTACATGCTCAACATTATGTAAGATGCTATTGGGAGGCCATGAAAATAGAATTAAGTGTAGTGGGTTGAACAGTGGCCTCCCCTCCAAATCATGTTCACTAGGAACCTCAAATTGTGACCTTATTTGGAAATAGGGCAGAGATAATTAGTTAAGTTTAAATGTAGTCACACTGGATTAGGGCCCTAGGTCCAGTGACTGGTATATTGATAGAAGAAAGGAGGACAGACATTTGCAAAGACATACAGAGGAGACAGGGCAGAAGGCCGTGTGAAGACAGATTGGAGTGATGCAGCCACAGCTAACAAATGTCAAGAATTGTGTGGAATCATCAAAAGCTAAGACAGAAGCAGGGAATAGATTCTCCCTCAGAAATTCTAGAAGGGATAAACTCTGCCAACACTTTGATTTTAGATTTCTGGCCTTCTCAACTGTGAGAAAATAAATTTCTCCCCTTTTAAGCTACCCACTTTATAGTAATCTTTACTGTAGCCCTAGGAAACGAACACAGAAAAGAAAACAGAATTTGTTGAATTCACGCCATGAGCGCAAATCTGTGCCAGATGTTAGACTGTTTGTTGAATACTAACAGCGATTTCAACCACTGTTTCACAGATGAAAAAACCAAAGCTCAAAGAGACCAATGACGTCAGTCCGTTAGCAAATGATGGTTAGGAGTCTAGTTCTCGTTTCTTCTGTTAGGCTCACCCCCTAAAACTCCCAGACATAGATTTATTTATCTTACAAATAATGTGTTGATGATTTGGGGTTGTTCAAAGAAGAGGTGCTCGAAGAGAGCTGGAGTATGAAAGGACATTTTCCATGAGGAAATGGAGCTAAGGTGTGTTTTCAAATTTCAACAGGATTTGGATAGATGGAGAGGTTCAGAAAAGTTTTTAAGGGAGCGAGATTGGGATTCTAACTCAGTTCTATGATGTAAGTAGGCAAATGTTGATGCATATGCTGGTTGTGCCTTTTTTATGTAGGACTCCCGCTCTGTTGTATCTCAATATTATATACTCTGCCAGTATTCAAGCACACAATACCTTTTCCAATCTTTGTAGCCACACCATGGCATGGGTATCTCCTTTCTCATAGTACAAATAAGAAAATGATTGTCCGAAAGCTTAAATGCTTTTTCTTCAAAGTCACACCACCAGAAATCGATGACAGGGAGTTAAATCCTAGATATTTCTGACTCCTAGGTCTGTACATTCCAACTATACAATAGTAGAATGATTCTCCTTCCTCCCCTCCCCATTCTTTCCCTTCCTATCTTCCCTTGAAATTATTTAGTATTTTTATAGAATAGGAACAGCACTGGTTACAAGTTGTACAAGACACAAGTCTCAATGAGAGTGCAGCGTATTCAAGGCTTTCTGGACATAAGAAGGTTTTCCAACTGAAATATCTGTACATATTTGGTAAGAGGAGCAAGGCATATTCATTATGACCAAGAGAGTGCTGTGGTTTTCAGCAGGGGGCTTGCTCTTCAGATTTGCGCCATACGAAAGTCAATGGTAATTGCTCATTTATCTATCTGCCCTGCTAAGATGGGGCCTGCTGGAGGGCACAGGCTGTGTCATCACTATCACTATACTCCTGGCTTCTGGCTTTCTGCCTGGCACATAGCATGTGGTCAGTAAATGTTTTCTGGAATGAAGGACTATATGAATGAATGATTATATAGGATAATGGATAATCTATGTTCCTTTAGTCCTCACTGACAATTACTCCTCAAGCAGTTTATAGTACATATGTAACATCTAAGCTGAGACTCATATTTAAAATGGAAAGTTTGGTGCTAAATAAATTGCACTTAAAATAAATTATCTTGCTTTACTTTCCTTTCTCTGACTGTATTAGTAGTCTTGACATAACACACAGCTAATAGAGAACACTTGATATACATATGTAAAGGGAAAAAAAGGAAAACCTAGTTAAGAAGACATATAACCTTTCTGCTAAATCCTTAATTCTTGTTTTAATGATTAATTTATACAAATCAGAATGTAAACACATTTAGAGAGTTTTCTGATAATTTAAACCAGACCTCATCAGGGTAATTGGATTCCCATTATGTATTTAAGAATCAGTCTTCCCAAACAGTATTATATTAAGATAATGAGACAATATGCATATGTATATTGCTCACTTCAAAAATTATGTTCCTGGACACATTAAACAGGAGAAATCAGACATAATGATAATTCGACATATAAAATATCTTCATTTATTCGGACAAATCATGCAAAAATGTAACCATCACAACCTAGCGTGCTTATTATACACTAAAAATGTACAAGAGAAGATGGACTACAATGCTAGTGGCTTTCTTTTACATTACAAGAAACAGAAATAAAAAGCAGTATTCTTTTTACAATTTTGATGTGGAAAAGTCCCAAATCCTTTCTTTGCCAATGGATCAAAACACCAACCTTGCTGAAAGTCACTCGTGCCCTGATCCCATATGAAAAAGCTGCCAAGATTCCTGCTGTAGAGTCAGACAGATCCATAAGTCAGTTTTTCCCTTCTTTCTCCTACCCATCCCCTGCAGTATTCTGCATTATTTCTCTGGATCTCTTTTGTTATATGTTGAGTCCTAAGAAACATCTCTTTGTATTTCTATGCTCATTTACCTAAACAGCCATCTTGTTCCCTTGGGTTCCTTTGGCCTTCTGGAGAGATCTTTTATAAGGCATGGCTTCCCCTGGAGCATCAGAAGTTGTTTCCTGGGAGTGGACTGAGGCCTAGTTTCTCCTGTTCTACCCATACTGCTTTACACAGGCTAAAGAAGAAGACAGTTTCCCGTGGAGAACTATTTTTCTCACATAGAGAAGATATGTGTCAGAAAAATGGCCTCCTAGTAACTGAAAAGAAAAGAACAATTTTTTTCAAACCTATTTTGTTCCAGACATTGTTCAAGGACATCAGCAAAACTCTGGGAGGTAGTTATTATTATCTCTGTTTTTCAGATGAGCCAGTAATTTGCTCAAGGTCATATAATTAAGTGGTAGGTGTGGAATTTAAACTTGGACTTATCTGTCCTCAAAACTCTTTCCACCATATCTATTCACCCAGGAATATACCTCCTTTGTCCAATCAGGATGAAGATAGCAGTATAATATCAAGCATCTTTATATAAGCTGACTTGGAACCACAGAACCACAGTACTGATGGGGAGCTTAATAACCGTTTAGTCCCCACTCCACTTAAAGATAAAAACTGTAGCTCTAAGAGATTCAGTGTTTTATTCAAGGTCATATGTTATGACTATAACTCCAACTTCTAACTCCAAGTTTGATATTTGTTGCTATAGATTGAATGTTTGTGCCCCCCCCACCCAAAATTCATATGTTGAAACTTAATCACTAATATGATAGTAGTAGGAGGTGGAGCCTTTGAGAGGTGATTAGGTCATGAGGGTGAAACTCTCAAGAATGGGATTAGTACTCTTATAAAAGAGACCTAGAGAGCTCTCTTGCCCCTTTCACTATGTGAGGAGGACACAGGGAGAAGGCCACTGATTCTCTATGAACCAGGAAGCAGACCCTCACCAGACAATGAATCTGTTGGTGCCTTGATCTTGGACTTTGCAGCCTCCAGAACTGTAAGAAATACATTTCTGTTGATTATAAGCCACCCAGTCTCTGGTATTCTTATGTAAGCCTGAACAGACTAAGACACTCATCTATAATGATATTTTACCTCTCACTTAACAATTTGGTTTACTTTAATATAGTTTACTTTTTTCTTTTTTCCATTTTTATATTCTTTAGCCTTTATTTTAATGGATTATCTTCATAGATCAAACAAACACACAGAAATCTGCAACCATCAACCTTCCTTTCTCTCATTATGAACAAGTCTGAGGAATTATTTAGAAAAAGTACACTTGAGATCACCATGAATTAGAATGGATTGGAAGAAACTGCAGAACTATTTGGCGTTTAAATCATAGTTTGTTGAAACAGTTTCCTTTCTCTTTACTTTTGACTTTTTTTTTGAAGTGAACTGATTTAAAAATAGTGTTAATGTCCTCACCAACTTGTCAGACAGCAAGTTTGCAACTTGCCAGCTTACTTACGATCAAATCTAAAATATAAACAAACAAAATTAAATAGAAAGTGTACAATAAAATTAAATTGCATAGTTATTTAAAAAGAAAGCTTCACTGTTATCCCAGAGCCAGTGTCTGAGGATGCATGACATTTTTTCTCGTTAGCCAATATTCTGCCATTTGGGGAACACTTAGCAATTCATCTATCACTATGCTTGGGTTACATAAAAAGAAGAACATTTGTAAAGGTCTTATATTTTGCTCCCAAATGATGAGAGGAACCAAGTGCTTGATGTTTCTCTTAATGGAATTTGAGTGGGCAAGTAATATTAAAAAATAAAAAACTAAAGGATATATTTAAGTATATCTCACAGGGAATTGCCAAATTCTCTTTCTCTTTTCTGACACATGACTTTTGAAAAGAGTTTTTGTTTTGACATTTTACCTAAGCACATTTGTTTATACTGAGCATTCTTCCTGACTTTGAGATTGCATTTTGGGAAATTAAGAATAGGCAAAGTCTACTCCAAAGGTAGAAATATTGCAAACAGGTTAGTTCCACATTGGAAAACAAGGTCCAAATCAGGAGTTTTTATTGTTTGTTACTTTACCAAGTGATTAAGTATCTCCTTTTCAATGGATAGGTACTAAGAGGTGACTGATACTGACTATGGAAGACCCTACAGAAAGCGTGTTCTCCCATACAAGTGGAATATGGAAAAAGATGAATAGATATTGAAGAAGAAGGAGACAGGAGGAATGGCAAGGATGAGCTACTACCAAGAAGAAATCTGTTTGATTCATTATTAAATAAAAAGTATTAACTTTTATTAAGCATTAGCTTAGGTCAATTTCTCTAGCAGCAAAACCTGAAAAGTGAATTTTTGTATTTGGGGAGACATGGGTGAGGAAAGTGAGATAAGACAGGAGTAGAAGCTAAGCAGTGATGTGGTCTCAGCTGGAGACTTAGCCTGATCTTATAAGAAGTTCTAGAGTTGCATTGCCCAATATAGTAGCCACTAGCCACATGTAGCAATTAAATGCTTGAAATGTGATTAACCTGAGTTGATATGTGCTGCAAGTATAAAATAAATATCAGATCATAGTCATAGTACCAAAAAAAAGTAAATTATCTCATGAAGAGTTTTTTAATTGATTACATGTTGAAATAATAACTTTTGGCTTAAGTAAAATACATTATTAAAAACACCCAATTTGTTTTACTTTTTACATGTGACTGCCAGAAAAAAAATTAATTGCAAATATGGTCTGCATTTATTTATATTAAATAGCACTGCCTTGGAATGATAATCTGGAATTATTTTAGCCACGAAAGTCTGATACACAGTCATGCAATGTCTTCCACCCTTCCACCCTTCCTTCCTTCCTTCTTTCCCTTCCTTTTTACTTTCCTTCCTCCCTCCTTTTCTCCCTTCCTCTCTCTTGTCCTTCCCCACTCCCAAATCTCTAACCACTAATGTTATTTAACATTTAGCAAACTTGGACTGTTTTCCAGATCTCTTATTCAAGTTACACGAAGGCCTGTGATCTCATCATTCAAGTACTCAGGCAGACATATCCATAAATGTACTACTCTAAGCACAACTACAAAATGCTCCTGACAGCTTGGTGGTGGGAAGAGATACTGGCAACAGCTCTTCAAAATAAGCAGCTTATTCAAAGTCCAGAAACACATTATCAGCTGGCTTCCAGATGCTACCATCTTCTCATCTGTAGACCCATTTAATTGATGACAGGTGAAAGTTATTATGACAGAATGTCTAAATAAAAAGGACCCACCACATTCTATTTCTGAAGCATTGCAAATTTCAGGCATTCAGAGGCTACTTAAAAATTCAGTAGCAGCTGATAAAAACCAAATTATATATTTTAAAATTCACATTTATGATATAGCACTTAGATAAGTTGCACTGCAATTTATACCGCCATATCTAGCCCAGACCCATTCTTCTAATGTGTGAACTCCTTCAGTACATGCTCACTGTCTAGAGGCACTTGGTAACTGTACTAAGTTCTTGCTGGAAACTCTGTTTATGACACAAGCTCGTCTTCATTATCATCATTATCATCATCATCACCATTGTGTTACCACTGATAATATTTTTCAATATTTTCCCACAGTGCTTGGATCTGTATTAGGCACCATGAATGATATATAATGTTGGATATTTGGTATAATAAAGCAAAAATTCATGTGGTGAATAAAATCAATAGTATATCTAGCATATTAACTCCTTTGGAAAGTTTTAGTTCAAGAAAATTTGAGGACAGGCAGCAATTCTAGAATATAACCCAATTACACAGCATGTGACTGGCTAGGGCGAATTTTACTCCTTTTTCTTTTCCAACACTTTCAATTTTCTTGCATTTTAAAAGGGAAACCCAACAGCCTGTCCTGCAGAGTGGCATAAGGAGTAGGCAGCCAACCGAGACTCTACTGTCAGTGATAGTAAATGGAACAGTGGACAGAGAGGTGGAACATGGAGGAAAGGAGAACAGTGCAGTGAGTTTCTAGATACATTAGACATCTAAAAAAAATGAATATTTAGTAGGCTTACCAATATTTGATCTGGAAAGTATTAATAGTAACTTGATTTTAGCATTTGGAGCTAACACTAATTTATCTAATCTGTTTCTTTTAGATTATAATGGATTTTTTTTTTTATCCAACAAAGGATGAAAGCCACATAACAGCCAAATGATAAAATGCTATTTGTGTATGCAAAACAGTTCAATTATTTGCTGCAGTTAAACTAATATCTCAATGGTGATATGAAAGAAGAGTATCTTCATAAATAGGCTTCAATAATGATTAGAAAAATACAGCATTTTTTTGCTATGATTTTGAGGAAAAAATACAAAATGAACCAAAAAAATTAGTCATCAGTGTTTAATATTTATCATTACCAAAACCCATCTCTCTGATTATAATTATCTAGATAAAACTCTCATGTTTTGCCAAAGCAACAATTTTTTTAAGGGAGGTTTTCTTGTTAGAGTTGTTTTCTGTCTTCTTCTTTTTTTTTTTTTGTACTGCCGCCTACACAAGAGTAAGTGTGAAAAATAGGGGATAAAGTGTGCTTCATGTACATCATTCTTAGATGTTTGCTCTTTGAATCTTTCTAAGTATTACTTTGCTGATAATTTCTTGAACAAGAACCTTCCACTTGACTCTGACTTAAGAAACAATAGGACTTCACATGTCAGGTTATTTCCCAAAGAATCTCAAAGGATCTTACTAATAATCACAGTACTCTTCACAGAAATCTCTAGGTAAAAAGTAGTTCCCAGGGGGGAATGAGAGATTAACTAGCAAACCTAAGGGTCAGAAAAGCCAGTGACTTAAATCTTGGATAGCTCAAGTATGGGAGTCTGGTTTTCAAGCTTCTGTATGATATTCTACTTCATTGTGACAAAAATGCTCCCCATGTAGTTCAGTAAAGCAATTACGAGGCCTTAATGACAAGTTCAGGGAGTGAATAATGACATCAACACTAGAATAGGACTTGCTCTCAGCCGATTTGTATGTAAGTCAAGGCTAGTAGAGTCCTTCTAATGACCAAAAAAAAAAAAAAAGTCTCTTGATGTGCTAACATTACAAGTTCTGTCAGGTCAGTTCAGTAACTATGTACCGGCCTCTATGATGTGCCTAGCCGGTCCTGCGCTGCTAGCTTCTTGGGATACTGAGCTCATAGCCTAAGATAAAAGTTCAGCTTCCATTTGTTTCGGCTCCTCTATCTTACAAATCAGTGAGTTTCTATTATTTGTGTTAACTGGTGCTATATCCGTGCATCAGAATTGCTTGTGAGGAGGTCCAAAGCAGTGACTTTACATAATATTTTGAAAGATTATCTTCTCTGTCCACTGGGGAAGAGTGATGAGCCAAGAGAGTAGTGATTAGTTCCTTTCAAGATCTATGTATGGTTTCCATGATTATGAGATAAAACATGAGGGCTAGTTCTTAGGATGCTTAGGAATGCACACCCATAATGGTCTACACCTGCGTACAGAAGTCTCATGTGAACACTTACATAGTGCATCAAAAGCACAGGTGACTGAGCTCTTCTTAATTAAGCTGTGCTGGAAGGATCTGTGGATATTTTTTATTCTCATATCTGAAACTAGGACTCCATAATGATTTTTCGACCAGTAAAGCAAATTGAAACAACAAACAAACCCACAAAAAAAACACAAAAAAAACAAAAACAAAAACAACAACAAAAAAAACCCAACAATACAACCGAGAACTTGGCATCCAAATTTCACTTAATGTTTTACCTGCTGTGCATTTCATTTTGGGGGTTCTCCATTAACCCACTGCCACTCTCCTTGATCAGCTCCTCACCATCTGAGATCTATTTTTTAATACATTGCCAGAGTCTTCTCACAGAAAGGCAAATCTAATCAAGGCTTTACCCTTCAAACTCTTGCTTGAGGACCCTTTGCCTGCAGGTGACACACAAAAGTTAAAGTGTTTGGACAATTTATTCCTAACTGCCAAATTTATTGGTCAGCACTATCCCTTTCACATTTCTATGAAAACAAAATACTTTGCTAATTTTTATTTTAGAAGGTCTATTTTTACTTTTATCTATTTGAGGAATATATATTAATGTTATTCCTGTTTGGCTCCACTTCCCCCATTCTCTGCATTAATAGATTTATTTACAAGTTAGTAGTCACTGTTAACATCCTAACTACCACACTTTTATCTCTTGGACTAAGTACACTTTATATGCTCTTAAATATGCATAGATTTGAATGGACTGTATTTAGCTTCATTATCTTTCTCCCTTATAAGTCACAGATCAAAGAATACTGCCCTTTCAGCTGATATTTAATGGGAAATATACACCATTGTTTCAAAAACCGATTATGCAGACTAACTCTCTTACTAAGGAATTAGAATATTAACTCAGCACCACAGCTGTGGGATTTATATTACAGAACTAGCTATATTTTGAAAACTTTGAAAATCTGCCAAAAGAGAAAATTATAACATGGTTTCTGTAAATGATGTTGTTCAAAGTTAAACCATTTCCCTAATGGATTTGTTAGAGAGGTTTTTTTTTCCCCAGCCATATCTTCTATTTTCTTACTTTTGATCAATGGATATCTTCTATTTCATCCTGCAGTGACTAATTCTACCTGCAGAAAATGTAAACCTATAATCATTTGTGAAAGGCAAAGGCAGTCCTTGATTAGGTAAATGAATCATAAACAGAGTCCCAATACTTCAAATACCACAACCTCATCACACAGCTCTTGTTTTCTTAAGGACTGTCACTAAAATAACAAACATGACAGGAGGCGGAGTGGGGTGGCAGAGGGGACTAAATCCCTTTCTTTTTCTTTTTTTTTTTAGACAGTTAGTGCTGAAGTGAGTCATCTTTCCCATTCAGAACACATTTATTTCTTATTTTGGTATTGAAGTGTCTATACATACAGAAAAGTGCACATAGCATAAGTGTACGGCTTAATAAATTTTTAGGAACGTAACAATGTACCAATACAGAGAAGCCCTCCTCATGCCTCCTTCTATTCATGATCTTCCTTCCACCCCAGGGGAGCCATTATCTAGACTTTTAACATCATAGATTACTTTGCCTATATTTGTGCTCTATGCAAACTGCATCTTAAATAGGTACTTTTTTCTTTCTGGCTTGTTTCCCTCAATACTGTATTTGTGAGTGGTTGTATTTTGTTCATTCCCATTGTTGTATAGTATAGCATTGTGTGAATATACCACCATTTATTTATCCATTCAACTGCTGATAGGCCTTTGGGTAGTTTCCAGGTTGGCTTTATGAATATTGCTGCTATAAATATTCATGTGCACATCTTTTGGTGAACATATGTATGCATTTTTTTCCAAATGTTAAACCGACCTTATATTCCTGGAATAAAACACACGCTTCGTGATATATTATCCTATTTATATGTTGCTGGATCTAATTTTCTAGGATTGGATTTAGGATTTCTGCATTTAGGTGATAAAGAAATTAGTCTGTAAGTTTCCTTTCCTTTAATGTCCCTGTGAAGTTTTGGTGTTGGGATTCCCTGGGTCTTTTAAGAGTTGGGAAGCATTACTTTTCTTTCCTACTCTCTGGATTTGTTTGTTTAATATTGGTATATTTCTTCCTTGAGTATTTGGAAGAACTCACTGTTGAGGCCATCTGGGTCTGGGGTTTTCTTTCTAGGAATGTTTCTAGTAACAGATTCAAGTTCTTTAATAGAGGATTATTACAATTTTCAGTTTCTTCTGATAATTTAGATAATTGATTTTTCCCAGAAAAAAAATCTGTTTCATATTATTTTATGAATTGGCATTAAGTTGCTCATATCATTGATACTTTCTGATACCTGAATGTTCAAAGCGATGACTTCTTTTTGTGTTCCAAGTACTGACAACTTGTTTTATTCACTCCTTTTTATTGATCAGTGTTTGAAGTATTTATGGATTTAATTAAGATTTTCATAGGTTGTCTACATATGTTTGAGAACTGAATTACTTTCTTCCTCTAATTTCTTGGGACAAATGCATTGTTCAGCCTCCTTTCTAATAGGTTTGTTATAACATATTAATAGTTTTTTTTCCTGAATAATATTTTTATTTCATTTTTATTTATAAAAGATTTTTTTCCACTGGATATATTCTAGTTATATTCTTTTAGTTCTTTAAAAATGCCATTACATCATTTTCTGGCTTCCATTATTTTTAAGGTAAGTTTCAGTCTTGTTGCTTTTTTGAAAATAATGTATCTGTCTTTATTTGACTGCTATTAAGATTTTCTCTTTGTCTTTGGTTTCCTGCAGGGTGACTTCGACATATCTTGCTTGGGGTTCAGTAACTTCTTGAGTCTGAATTGATGCTATTCATCAATGTGGAAAATTTCCAGCCATTATCTCTTCAACTATTTGTGTTACCACATTCTTTCTCTTCTTTCCCTCTGAGACTCTATTTATGCAACTGTTAGACTTATTATGTATACTTGACTTGTTTCTCACCCTTTTTATCCCTTACCTTTTTCTCTCTGGGCATCAGTTCTGCATTTTTCATTTATCTGTTTTTCTATTCATTAATCCTGCTGTGTCTAATCTACTGCTAAGCACATCCTCTAAAGTTGTTAATTTCAGATATTTATCTTTTAGTTAAAAAAAAGTTCATTTGTTTCTTTCAGGTTACAATTTTTGGTTGACATTTTTCATCTTTGCATCTCTTTCTCACATCTTCTTGTGCATTTCATGAATATATTTCTAGTAATTATTTTAAAATCCTCTTCTGATAATTCCAATATCCATAGATCATGTTCTATTCTCTATTTTTTATAATGTTGATTATTGGTCATATAGTCTTGATATTTTTTGAGTTTAGTGTTTGTTTCAAAGAGAGCCACAGAAACTTCAGATTATGCACTACTCAACCTATCAGGTTTAATCCTGTCCTCTGTTAGGCAGAGAGAATGTGGAGCTGATGACCTCAATCCAAATTAGGTTCCAGTTTTGGGAAAATTATCTCTGGTTACCTCTTTCTAAGGCATGAGGTTTTCTTCCAGGGCCAAGCCTGGATTCACCCTCTAGTTGGTAACCATCTCACAGAAAACTTTTTTTGTTTGTTTTAAATATACAGATACCAGGACACTCCTCCGCCATTCAGAATTTTTAGGCCTCGTTCTGTACTCCTCTTGATAACTTCAGGAATCAGAAATTTTACAAGTCAGCATACATCAGTACAGTCGGTCTCCTCATTCTTGTTCTTTCTTACTCTAGCTCTACATAACTGGTGAGAGATCTGCTGTTTTCTCTTT
>KE787394.1:64170-89534 GCA_000465285.1 Eidolon helvum
TGTCTTACAGTTTTCAGTGCACAAATCTTTCACTTCTTGGGAAAATTTATTTCTATATATTTTATTCTTTTTGACACAATTGCAAATGAGATTTTTTTCCCTTAATTTCTCTGTTAGTTCATTATATGTATATAGAAATGCAAATGTTTTTATACTGATTTTTTTATCCAGCAACTTTGTTGAATTTATTACTTCTAACAGTTTTTTGGTGGGTGCTTTCACATTTTCTATACATAATATCAGGTCACCAGCAAATAGTGACAATATTACTTCTTTCTTTCTGATGTGGGTGTCTTTTATTTCTTTTTCTTGCCTAAGTGTCCTGGCCAGGACTTCCAGTACTCCACCAAACGAAAGTCATGGAAATGGACATCCTTGTTCTTGTGCCTGATCTTAGAAGAAAAGCTTTCATTTTCATAGTTGAGTATGATGTTAGCTGTGAGGTGTCACACATGGCCTTTATTATGTTGAAGCATGTATATTCTATATCCAGTTGGTAAAACAGAGGTCACCAACTCCATGATTACCTTTTATTTTCAGATAATTTTGAAACCTTTTCTTTGCTGGGCTAAGATAATGGTGTAGATGTGGATTTTGAAGAAAATACTCATTTTGTGCCTAAGTTTATAGACACTTTATAGAAAAAGAGGATGAGAAGTAAGGTAAATGTGAGATCAAATTAGAGCAAAATGGAAATTTGTTCCCACATTGATCTTCTTTCTCTCTCAAATCCTCACTGAAATAACTCAAGAAATAGAAGAGGGCTATAAATAAGCAACAAACATTTCAGCATTTCTGGAAGTCATTGTACAAGTATGATAGGATGGAGAGTTTTGAGCAGCAGCAATATCATACATGTGAAGTAAAGTCCATCTGGAAAGCAGTGATAAGGTGACAGGCAGAGTCCTAACCCCACACAAGCTCATATTCGGAGACTGAGAGCAAACATAGTCTACCAAAGGACATCAACAGAGTTGCCCATGGTATTCAGCAACTCTTACTTGATAATTGCTGAGGCAAAATAACTTCTCATGATAGCAAGTGTACACCACAACTAACTCCTACAACTACAAAAGAGGGATAAAAGTAAATGAGGCATAGGCAGTAGGGAAGTATTAGCCTAAGTAAGCATGGCTCAGAGTTAAGACCAGGAAGGGGGACAGATCCAGGTGAATTATTGTGGGCAGATGTCAATCTGAAATGTACTAGCAATAGCTTGAGGAGCTGTCAGCTTCAGTAAATGCACCCAGCTTTACCAGCAATGGGGGCCAGTGAAATAAAGCAAAACTATTGGCACAGCTGTCTCTGAGGTAGAACATGCTTATCATTTGGAGGAAAGACATGTCTCTTTGGTTAATTTTTGGTGATAACAAGGAATGAATATGTATTCTATGAGATTCTTTTAGCAATGGCTTCCTTGCACAGGGCACTGAATTCTTAAACATGCAAATATAATTATGACAGTATAATCATTGAGATGTGAGAAAGTGTCTAATGTGGATAAAAGAGAATTTCAACTACCAATGCTGGATAATCAAATAACATTTTCCACAAGTGAAAACAAAAATAAAGATACACAATCAGATATATGAAAATTGTTTTAAAGAAAATTTGAAGAATCAGGATAAAAAATGAAAAAATGTACTCTACTAAAATTTTAAATACAATTTAATACTTAGATGAATTGGTATGAAATAATATTAAAATGTTTAACAGGTATAAACTTAGTTAGATAAAGATAGATTAAATTTTAAAAGAGTACATGTAAAAGTAAGAATATTCCTGGACTGAAGAAAGAATATAATTGTGAGATCTAAGAGGCATCATATTCTAGCAACATTTTTGTACACAGACAAATGTTTAAGTGATTAAATTTTAAAGACAATGAAAGAATTCCTAAGCAAAAGAAAGTTAAATGCAGTTTGTAGCCAGGCTGAGATTGGGATAGCAGCCTGTGCAAACTTGGCTTGGCCTAAAATCCAGTCTAGATGTAGCTAAATGGGGCTCACCATATGTAAGACACTGCTCTGATACCCGTACACAGTTCAATTATAATTCCTATATAAGGCTGTCAGGTAAGTTCTGTCAAACAAAAACAGTTCAGAATCCTATGTCAAGGTAAATTATGATAAATCACATACACGTCTGCACACATTCATTCACACATACACACACACATATCAGTGTGCATGTCTATACAACAAACTTGAGAGGAAAACCCTTGGTAAAATATAGGTCAGGATTATCCCATTAGAATGTACATCTAGCAACTCATCAATTCTGCAAAACATTATTTACTAGAATGCAAATTATAAACCTTTACAATGTAAATTCAAATAATTATATAACAAGAACAAAAAAAAAAAAACCTTGAAATGGACAGAAGGAAGAAGTATAATAGTGTTGATTTTCTTATATTCCTTATCTGAGAGTTAATAAATATTATTTATATTGAACAAAAAAGAAACAGAGGTTAAGTATATTGTGTAAACTAATACAAGAAACCTCCACATGAAAAAAACCTGAAACTAAGAGTATAACCACATAAAACCAGTAAATGAAAATAAGGAAAGTGGAACTGATATGATTGTGCTAATTTTCTCAATTTTTCTAGTGTATCCTAGTAGTCCATGTATTCTGACTATAAATCAAGAATTAGATGAGTAAAAAGACCTCTTGTATTGTAACAGTGACTATAGGACATTCTATAAAGAATCTATACCATCCAAATTAACAATGGAATATATTCATTTAAATATAAGCATACCACATAGCATTTGGAGGAAAATCCATATGATAAAAAACTAAAAAACAATGTCAGTAGGAAAAAAGTTTAAAAGAAGAAATAAAGGTAGAGTTAATTACTCTGAAATATTATATTGATAAATATAAGTGGAATACTTGTACATATTAAAATAACTAGATTGTCTCAAAATTTAAAACTCAACCCTTATGTCAAGAGTTTTGAGCAGCAGCAATTTCATACATTTAGAAGTAAAGTCCATCTGAGAGCAGTGATAAGGTGACAAGCAGAGCCCCAGACATATACAAGCCCAAATCAGGAGAAAACATATAAAAAATGTCTCTAAATTTCAAAATTAAAAGAATATAAAGATAACTGAAAATCTATTTTAATAAGATAGTTGTGATATGATAGAAACAGCTAATTAAGTTTATTTCAGTCCTAAAATATTAAAGATAAAGACAGTATAAAATGATAAAAGCAAAATATATAATGTAGGCCAAACTATGGGTATCACAGTATATACCAATTTAAGTAAGTAACTCAGATATTGCAAAAAGAAACTGACAGAAAGACAACAAAAGTACTCGCTCATAGCATACTATACAGACCATGAAATTAAAATGTAGATTATCTTAAAATAGTTAATAGAGTTGAATTAATGGAAGTACATGAAAATTTTATACCTTAATAAAAGCCCTTTTAAAGCCACTTATGAGGAATTTTATAAAATATTCCTATAGAAAGCCTTAAAGAAAACCTCAACAAACCCAACTAATAAAACACAAAGATGAAATCAAAACTAAAACTGGAAAAAGATACAATTATGACAAGATGTGTGATGTCTGTATTCTTCAAAGAAATGTAAAGATTACAACTTTATGATCTGTGTGTTTTTATTTATTTGTTTTTAAGATGAATTTTTAGTATTAGCCCAGGACTAAAAATTGGCCTTAGTTCTTGAGTCTCAGACTTTGTTTAGCAACCCAACTACACTGAGACAAAGGACTTCTTGTATTCTTTCCAGAGCTTAACTGGCTCTTATCCCCACTTCCCCAAACTTCACGTCCTCACCTTTGGACATCATCTTTCTGCTACTTACCACACTACCTTAACGTCCCAGTGATTTACCTCCTTTTTTAAAAAAGTTTTTTTTTCCTTCTTTCTTTTTGTAACACCGAGCTAAAGGGTTTCTCACAACTGCATTCTCAAAGAATGGGCAATTGGGAAGAATGAACATAATTCATTAAAACAACTTAATTTTATAGCATCTATCTTTAGAAAGTGTCATGTGGCTAAAATTAAGTATTATTAATTAATGTTCCCAGGCCATATAAATTATAACTGGAATATGTATCTTCTTTAAAAAATGACAGAATCTTTGTGAATTATACATAAAATAATGCCTGAGGACTACATTATTTTGGAATAATATTTATGTTATATTATTTTGATGTTACAGGTATAAAAATAAGACATTTTAGCAATTAAAATACCAACTATGGAAAGTGAAATATAATAATAAAAACTATTTCTTTTAATCATATTTCCCAGAGGAAAAAAACACAATACAAATTTCTTGGTTCAGTTTATCTCTGGTTACCATTTTAACATATGTAATCCTCCGTTTCTGATTCTTGTTTTCTACACAAGTTTTATTATCTTTGCTTTAGAAAATTTACTTGTATATTACCCCTCACCTTCTCCAATAAACACTTCTTCCCCAATAATATTGAATATATTACTATTCTTTGTGTTTTTTGCAAAGGGTGACATTTCTAGGATTAAGTACTAAACTTTAATTACCATTTCTTGATTTATTGAACTGAAAGTATCTATTCATTTCCTGCTATAAAAGAGAAGGGAATAAAGATATTATTTCTTCTACCCCTCCTCAGCCTTCTAATTATTATAAGTATTGCATTTTATATTGATGAAGTTTATAGCATATACATTCTGTTCTGTTAAATAACATTCCATTATTTGTGCTTTGTCTATATTTCAATTTTCAGAATATAAACAATAGTAGTATTCATATTATGATTATGTACAAGTGTATCTCATTCATAAAAGTGTAATTGTATAGTTTCTTCATGTAGAAGAAAATGAAGCCATATCTGCTATAAATTTTTATAATTACCAATATGAATTATAGTTGTATTTCAGTGTGTTATATTACATTATTTTTCCACCTTTCTTATTCTGGATCATGCTCAACTGTAGTTGTTTACTTTAGCTTGCGTCATTCCTATGTTAAATTACTTTAATCTTGCCGAGGTTACATCCTGATCAATATGTTTATAAAGTGTACTTTGATAATGAAAGTTAAAACCTCTTTCACAGATAAAACATCTTTATTTTTCCCTCATATTTGACTGAAGATAGAATTCCAGGCTTATAAGTGATTTTTTCCCCTTCAGAATTTTAAGGACATTTTCTCATTCTTTTCTGTATCCAGTGTGGTTGAGAAAATGGATGACTGTTTGTATACTTTGCTCTTTGTAAATAATGTTCTGTTGTATTTTGGGAGCTTTTAGAACTTCCCTTTCTCTCTGAGGTTATAGAATTTCGGTGTGTGTACATGTGGACAACACTTTGTTAATCATGCTTTCCACTCAATAGGTCACCTCAATTAAATAACTGATTCATTTTGGAACACTTATCTTCTAATTATTTTATCATTTCTCCTTTTCACTTGTTTTGTTCCTGTCCATATAAAATTCTTTTTAGATGGATGATGAACTATTTAGATATTTCCCCCATACCTCTAAATTCCCTTCTTTAGTTATTGATCTCCTTCTGTAGCAGATATAAAACTATATAGTCACTAAACTATTTTATTTTCTATCAAAACACACACATACAAAACAAAATCATCCCCCAACATTCCTTTTATGTAGTCAGAATGACTAGTTCTGACCAGTGGGGAAGTTAACACTTATGTGTGTGTCCTTTTTCGTACTAGTTGATATAGATATCCAATGTTCTAACTCATGTTCTCTCTTTCCTTCATCTGAAGGCTGACAGATGACAATGCAACTTGGAAGCCATAAGACGGTGAGCCAAAGATGGAAGAAGGTTGGGTTCATGGATCTCTGGTTACATAAGAGCTTCCCAGAAGTGCTGACACTTTTATTAAGAAACTGGGTTTTAGGCAAAGTTGTTTGATACAGCAGTTACTTTGAATTACACTGACAGACACTCCTTGCCTTTTTAATCTGGATTCTGGGAATGTGACTGAATTTACCTTCCAGATAAATAATTTACTTGCCAGCTCTAAAAATGCTTTTAATCAACTCATGTGTTAAATATTTTAAATAATTTTGGAAATTATGATGTTGATTTCTCAGATGTTTTTCTTGTTTTCTCTTTGTTACTTTCCATTGTATTCTGTTCTTTTTATTTCTGCACTATCTCTTAGAATCTGACAAATTAAGATTTTCTTCCTTGAATTACTCTCTTGTTTATGCAGCATTCCTTGTTCTATTTATTTATCTCGGTCCTCTCACTCTCCTCACTTGTTTTTTTCTAATTAAGTTTTTATTATATACTCTTTTCTATTATTTTGGATTACTATACTAGAAGTATATAAATACTAGTTCTAGTATAGTAGGCGAGAACCAATGTGATTTTTCTTTAAAATTGATCTCATCCACTCTCTGTTTTCCAGTTATTTGACAACTTTTCTTGTACTCCTTTCTGTTTTATAGTTATTTTAGTTTTCTACTCAAAATAAACTTTTGCTATGACAATGTAGTTTAGAGAAAATAAGAAGACAGATGGTTGTGCCACTGGACAATGGTTAGGGTAAGGCAAGTAAGGCAGCATTGTCTATGAGCAGGGTTGGATCTTACCTTAAAATTATTCATTATACATTTTTGCATTGTTATGGTAATTTAAAATATTGCACTAAGGCATCGCATTAAGATATTAATTGTCTTGATTACTGAGATTTTGCTACCCTCTTATATTACACTTCATGCAAGTACTTCATTTGCCTCAGCCTGTTTGAACTATTATAAATCATAATGTAGGAGATATTTCAATGGAAAAGGAGACACTGCTGTATGGATATTTAGGAGAGTTGCAAAAAAAATCTATTTTGCAATTGTTAATGTAACCCTATTTTTGCTTCAAAATGTGTGGCCTAAAGAACAGAGGTCACCTTTGTATACCTATCAATGGAATTTCTATAAACAGTAATAGGTCAAACAAAATTTACCTTTATAACTATACTATAAAAGATGCATGCCAGCCAAATCTGGGCTTGTGAATTAGTAGAGTCCTTGAGACTGGATATTATTCCCCATATATCACACTAAATCTACTTTTTGAAAAATTCCTTTCCAGTTTTATTGAGATATAATCCGTGTACAATATTGTGTAAGTTTAAGGAATATAGCAAATAGCCTGACATACATATATAATGTGAAGTGATTAGCACAACAAGTTTAGTTAACATCCATCACCACACATAGTAAAAAATAAAATCTTGTTATTAGGATTTCTTCTCTAAGAAACTTTCAAATACCAAATTTATTTTTCATATGTCCCCACTCTGCACGGTCACCTGGAAGAGTGACCTGACACTTCCATGTGATCTGCCTTCAGCCTGCATGCAGTTGATGTGGCACAGCAGGTGATTAGAACAAGGGAGAGATCTGGTTTGGGGCATTCATTCCCCTGGATCTCTTCCTCCTTGGTCATGGATTGGCAGTGGGTGTATATTTCCTTCTTATAGGTCACATGTCCTGCCAGAAGCCCTGCCTTATCTCTCGCCCTCTATGTTCTAGCAACTTCCTGCCCCTGCTCATACTATCAGGCTTACATTTGACAATTGCTTCCCTCTGTTGTTTACGCCAAGATGCTCCACCATTCCCTGCTGGTTTCTCTTAAAGGGACCTTAATTACTCATCTTAAGTGTGTCAGAAAAATGGCTGATGATATCAGGGTTCCAATATACTCATTAGTTACTTTAATCAAGTTTTTTGGAAAACTGAATTCAAAGCTTGTGGAGCCCTATTTAGAAGAAAGTTCATCATATAGTCTAGCCTGATGTATGATGGTCAGTGCTTACACATTCCAAGATGAAACTTAATAACCATATTTCTTTCAAATTTCAGTTTCACTTTCATCCATCTCTTCCTGAGAGCACATGTTAAGTTAAGGTATAAATAGAAACTTTAATTTATGTCACTGTCACTTTATGTCACTTAATTATTATTGGATAGTAGGGCAATGAGAATAATGTAATTATGTGCTGTGGCTGCATTACATTCAGTTTATTTAAAATTTCAAAAGTCACTTCAACAAAACTGTTAACAAAACCTCTTGTATTCCATACACACAAAAGTTAATCACGTGTATTTATAACTATATTGGATCTGGGGCACCAAACTAGCAAAGGGTTTTATGTAATGACATGAGAAGATGAATTTAATATTCCCAAATCAATCTAATATTCTCCAACTTTTCCTAAGAAGGACACACATGCTAGTTGATGCCTCAAAGATTCAGAGACTAGAGTGACCAAAGGCCAGATAAAATCCATAAGTGTAAAGTCAGACTCATGCGAAAGCTGAGTCAAGTTATTCTGGACACCTGGATACCAGTTTATGCACAATTTTTATCCAAACATCTTTAAAACATTTCACTTAATGAGGCATATTGTAAGGAGAAACATGAACGGCAAATGTATGATGTATTCAGTAAAGGTAGCAATCCAATTGATAAATTCCCGTTTCCCAACCATCTGGAGGTACCAGATTGGCAGGATTTCTAGTCAGCATTCTGTGTATTATCCATGCTTCACAAGGCAAGAAATAGTATCACTCAGCACTCTCAAATGCTTAAAATGATGGATTCCTTTAACACATTGCTAACCAGTCTGCAATAATTCTGTAAAAAT
Source organism: Eidolon helvum (assembly GCA_000465285.1). Classification (NCBI taxonomy): domain Eukaryota; kingdom Metazoa; phylum Chordata; class Mammalia; order Chiroptera; family Pteropodidae; genus Eidolon; species Eidolon helvum. The sequence goes on from KE787394.1 coordinate 72,822, forward strand.
AGCTCTTTGGTATTATGCTTCATTTAAAAGAAAAATTAGGGGTTAACTGTATCAGCTGCATTCAGTATAGATAATAGCAAAGATTCGACCATGAGGAACCCTTCTGTCCATTAAACCTGAGGGTGCATCTTCTTTCTCTTTTCAAAGTTCTTACCACCTGGGACTCAGGTTAAATTTAGTAGTGGTATGTCATTCTAGAGAAATCCACAGACTTAGGAACTATGCATAGTATGGTGAGTTCACTATTTCTGTGTTGCAGTGTGAGAAACACAGCAGCATGTGGCTGAGGCAGAGTGGGGGAAGAAGTGAAATAATGGTACATTTTAAGCTCTTTTAGTAGTTTTCTTGAAATATACTTAGATAATTTTCTTCTCTGTTAATGAAGTACACTTTTGATGGGCCTAGATTATACTTAATCTAAATGTGAGCTACAGCCTCCTGTGAAATTATTCCACTAATTATATTATAGGTCATAGTATGTCTAAAACCAATATCTACACTTACTATAACCAATAAAAACACTGAAAGGTAGTTTCAACTCATTTCAAATTAAAGAAATAACTACAACACATTAATTAAAGAATAGTTTATCAAAGTGAAATACTATCTGAGGATTTTTCTAAGCCTAGAAGTTTCAAGATATAGGTAAATGTTCACTGACAGAAACATTAATTCTGAGATTTTTGATACTCTTTCAATTTTGAGTTTTAACAACAATTACAAAAAAGCAACTTACTGAGTAAGTACTCTAATGGGAGAGACGCTGAATTTACTGGTGTAAAAGAAATACAATCTCAAGACTAAGATGTAATACTTCTTAAGAAAGTGAGAGAAACTGAGAATTCCTATTTCCTGGAAAAGATACTATCAATACTTTTAGGATCCAGTCAGATAATGAGGCTGAACTAAAGGACTATGACTTTAAATGTAAAAAAAGAGAAAATCAAACTTGAGATCTGGTTTGTGCATGAAAAAAAAAAAACATAATAACAAAAAGAAAATACGGCCTTGATTTCTGAGAAGCAGACTGTATATAATTTCAAAACACTAAACTGATAACCAAGAAACCCAAGAGTAATGAAAAGATGGTTTCTGCCTTTAACATTCAAACTTAGTTCTGTTCTGTTTTGTTTTTAACATTGAAAGACTCAATTTATGTTTCCTGGAAATTTCAGTTGAGAACAGTCCTTGAATGTTACTGTATATATTGAAGAACTGGTTTAGATTGATTGTAATATTTCCTAAGCACGGAGCAGAAGACTGATGCTGAATTAGGCAGGTAAATCTGAGACACCTTCTTTATAGGTGTTCCAGTGGATGATCCCAGAAGAGATGGAGGAATGGGCGATTAGGGAAATGAGCTGAGCTGAAGCCTGGTATCAGTTTTGAATTTACCCAAGTTCGAATGACAATTAGGTTGAAAGCTTAATGAAAATAGTTAATTGAAGCAACAAAGAGTGTAAAAGTTTATCATGAAATAAAGAATTCTAAAGCAGGAAACACAGATTTATATAGTTTTTGCCATAAGCATAGAGATAATTATTATTCTTTTAATATCCTTTACAGTATCTGCTCAAGAAAATGCAGTTCCTCTAAAAAAGGATGATATATAAAAGTTTATTGCAAAAAAGAAAGCATCCTTCCTTCTCCACTCTCTAAAACATACTTTGCCACTCTACTTTTCAGTAAATATTCTGTGCCAGGTGGTTTCCAATTTGCTATTTTGAAGTCATGATATTTTCAGGACGTATCTGCCTGGAACCAAGAATCATATATTTTTCCTATCATATACTGCGCATGAGATGAAGAGTCACAGATTTTAATATTAGAACACTGACAATCTTGTTCTACTAAGGAACTTCCTTTAGAACAGCGGTCCCCAACCATTTTGGCACCAGGGACCGGTGTTCCTATGAGAATCTAATGCCTGAAGATCTGAGGTGGAGTTGAGGCGGTGATGCTAGTGCTGGGGAGCAGCTCCAAATGCAGATGAAGCTTCGCTAACTCATCTGCCGCTCATCTCCTGCTGTGCAGCCCGATTCCTAACAGGCCACAGACTGGTACTTGTCCAGGCCAGAGCGTTGGGGACCCCTGCTTTAGAATACTTGTAACAGCTTGCTATGTGTGTGTGATTTATGCTTTGTCTGGTTTCCCTGTGATGGTAAGGTCCTGAAGAACATTTGCATATCCTAGTTGCCTTTTAATCACTAGCATCACCAATTAAAGTACTTTTCACATTATTGCCATTAATAAATGTATATTGGACTAAAAAGATGAGTGCTTATAGCAAATAAAAGAAGAAAAGAAAGGCTTTTAGAATTAATTCTAAAAAAAAATGAAAGGCATATATGGTAAGTGAAGAGAGAAAAGATTTAATATTTATCATTAAAATTCCAAGTTCACATTCCATGTGATTCAGTTCACTGAGCTGGATAGTCCAAGAAAATCTGTAGTATTTCTATTATTTACTATGTTTAAGCAAAGAATAACCTTAACAAAGGAAATCTCAATAACTTCACTACTAAAATATGAAAGCAGAGAAAGGTAAAAATTAGAAAAAAAGGAAGGAGAAAGGAGAACAAGTTACAAATGTTTCTACAGAGAGATGAAAACTCCAGGATCTGTGATTGTCTTCGGCAGTAAAAATGTGAGGGAATGTTTTTATTCATGTTTTTATTGAAGAACTGTGTTTCAAATGCCTACAGTGCAACAGGGTAACTTCCAGGGATTGTCCTGCAAGACCGCACGGTCCAGAAGAGGTATAGAAACAAACAGGAAATCTAATGCCGTGTGATGAGCACCATGAAGGTGAACACAGTGAGGTAAACTACAGCGCCAAGCAGATGACTTAGCGGAGAGGGAGGCCTAAGTGAGATGTGAAGAAAGTACACGTCACCCAGGTGAAGAGGGCAGGAGCCAAGGGTGACAGGGAGACGAGAGATGGTTACTTGTGGTATACATTATCGAATTAATTCATTACTTGTGAATTTAATGGTCACTCATTTTCCAATAGAATTAGACTGGTGACGATACGTAAGGTCTCTTTGCAAGGAGTCTATTTGAGGAGGCGAGGTCTATCTGTAACAACCACTTAAGAATGTAGTAAGAGTACAGGCTTTGAGGACAGACTTCAGATGGACTTCTGCCACCAGCATGCAAAAATAGGCAGTGACCTACTCATCAATTTCCTCATCAGGAAAAAAAAGAACAATATCCACTCCATGGAACTGTTATAAAGAAAATACTGGATGAACAGTTGTGAATGTTAATTATTAATTTTATTCAAATATTAAAAATGTTTCTAGCTGACAGAAAATTTTAAACCTCAAAAATAACCAGCAAATGTTTTCTAAAAACACTGGGCATCAAATTTTTACCCAAACAAAATTTTTATTTACTGTCATAAATTTAGTAATGACAAATGATTACCAATGTAAAGTTCAAGTTAACTGAAATGCAATTAGGGTGATGCCCCACCCACTGCCAGCAGAATGAGATCCTGTAGTTATAACCCCTTGAGATAAGGAAGATGCTCATCATCACCCGGAGCTTCTTTGACCAGGTATATGATGATCCCTCAAGTCATGAACAATAAAAGCCTATGTCATTGCACCACCCTTATGGCTATATTAGGGAATCAGAAAGAAGATTAACAAAGACATGAAGGAATTGGAAAAATCAAAATCTAAATAATAGATAAAAAATAAAGAGGTTGGGAGCAATATGGCCAAGATAGGAAGCCTCGAGGAATGGGTATCTATTATGACCATGCTTTCCGTCCTCAGTGATATCAAAAGGGGTGAAGTCATTTAAGAATTAGATATTGAGAGAAGATAATAATTAACCAGGACCATGTTCCTTGGCTGTATGTTAAAAACCACAGACCAAAGCGGGTGGGAGGCTTCAGAACGGAGGAGTGAGGAGCTCTGCAAAACCTCTCCTAAGAAAAATAATGATTTATCTGGTGAAACCCACGGAAAAAAAGCAGCTATCCTTGCCTTGGAGCAGCCTCCAGAATGCAAATAGGCCACTGATCAAGTCTGAAATGATTAAATCCATAGTCATGCTAAAAAACACTAGTGTATTTACTAATTATAATTTCTTCTTGTTAATATTTACCAGTGGAAGCAGAGATATTAGGGGAAGGAGAGCCTGTGGAGTAGTGGTATTACTGTATCAGAGGTTCCACGACTTATCGAATCTCTAGGGAGGTAGGGATCTCTTTTGTCTGAAATATCTAATAGCCTGATTGTCATGTTGAATAAACCTGTCCATGTCATGTTTCTAAGACTATATTTATGACACAGTTTTGTCCCCTGGCATTGCAAATGAAATCCTCTCTGTAATAGGTTCCTGCAAAAGGAATAAATGCTTATTTAAAGAATCCAAAGGCTGGAACTGTTGGGAAAATAAAACGAAAAGCTTTTGGTACATGTCTTCAATGTGCATCAATACATTCCTAATCAATGCATGGTTATTATTAGCAAATATGTAAGATAATGATTATAAATGATTTTTAATTGGCATCGTATAGCATGTCTTGAATTGAATTACCAAAAAGTGTATACATTTAAATCATATATCTTTGAATACTCATTTCATAGCATCAGATGGTGCAGGTACTAATTATTACTCATACGGTTTCTTGCACTAGCACAGTGCAGAGATGTGGACGCTGAAAGAACACGGCCAGCACAGTCACTCTCACAGTCGCTCAGATGCAGTCCAGGTGGAGAAACAGTTCTTTACTGATGTGGCTCCCCACAACAGTCACCAGTTGTCCATGGGGGATGGGGAAGGTAACCCCCCCCCTAAAAAACCGCAAACCTCTTTCAGGTGTGGGCAGAGTGGGGTGAGGGGGTATGCAGACAGGATTTCAGGGAGGAGGGGAGTACAACCAGATGTCATGAAGACTGATTCTGAAACAGGCCTGCTTGCAACCACAGAAAGACTATAAGTGAATAGAGCAGCACCAGCTGTGGTAGTCTGGCTGGCTCAGGGCACACACTGCCAGGGGAGCCTTGATCAGACCACATCTGGTGATGCAGAAACAGCATTCAAACAGGGGGTAAAGAGAACAGCCGGTATCTGCTACATTGCAGGAATGGTAACGGGACAATGGAATTCTACAAAAAATAGAATTAATATTTTAGGTCAGCTTATGCTTAAGGAACTTCCTCAACATAACTGCATGAAACCTACATTAGTATTTTGTGAGAGGAAATGCTTTCCTTGATATCAAATTAGATTGGTGGCTCTCAAAAGTGGGAGATTTTGCTCTCCAGAGAATATATGGCAATATCTGGAGACATTTTCAATGTCTGCAGAAAGGTACTGTTTGCTAAAGGTCAGGAAGGTGTGTTGCCACGTACCCTATTTTGCACAGGCCATTCCCTTGCAACAGAGAATTATCCAGCTCAAAATGTCAATAGTGCCGAGGTTGAGAAACTCTGCTTTAAATTCATGTGACAAGGTTTGAAATCAGTTTACCTTATTAGACAAACGAGGAAATAGAGTCAAAAAGGATGATTAACTGATGCAAGAATTCACAACTGATTGTTGGCAATGCTGTAACTGAAGACTAAGTCTCTACATACTGCACGATTAGCAGAGGACAGTGCCCAGGTGAAAAGAGTCACATATTGGCTACTTTTGATGGTGGTGAAGATGCCAGGATCAAAAGAACCAGAACAGGAGGACTTTAGTATAATGGGAGCTGGGGGAGGAACCTCTAGATTGGGAATCAAAATTCCTAGTATTACTGGGAAAATCAGGTACACATGGGACAGCTGTAAGCTGTACAGCAAGACTTCATCAGTATCACAGGCCCTCCTAGGTCAGATCAGGCTCAAATTGGAATCCAAAGAAGTGACTCTGAGAATTGTGAAAAGTACAGGGCTCGAGACCAACTCAGGATATGTTCTAAGTGATGCTGAAGACAAACTTGCCCAATATCACACATTTGCTTATGGTTTATTTTTTGAAAAAAGATCAAATAAACTATTGCCTTCTTCCAATAAAATGCTAATTCTTTACTGAATGTGAAGAAAACAAAGTTTTGTTTTTAGAATGGAAAGAATTTTATTTTTTTTTTCTTTTCACCTTATATCAAATTTCTTTGCTGGAAAAAACATATATAATGAAGTGTGCCCCTTTGAATTAAAAAAAATTATTACAAGTTATATTGAACTATTTCTATCTTCTTTCAGGTTAAATAAAAACAGACATCGGCCTTTTCAGCATTTATGGAGCAGTTCTAATGTTTAGCTTTCAGGATCTTTCTCTTGTCGCATCTCCCCTGATACTACAACTAAACTTATTTTCCCCTTCAGTAAGTTTCAATTCTATTAAATTTGATCTTTTCAATTAATTCTACTCATACACTCACAGAAGCATTCCCCAAGGAAACTATGAAGTAAAAAGTCTATGGTGGGTAAAAAATTAAAAAAATAAAAGTCAAGTGAAAAAGAATCTGGCACCTTGGAAAAAATAATATATTTTGTGATAATTTTTCTCCCATGAACATTTGAATTCAAAAGATAAGATACTGATTTAGGATGAGTGTCTATCTAATCTGGGGAGCAGGGCAGAGTGATATCAGGAAATATATGTTAGTCTTTGGAGACCACCTAAATGATAAAATGGAGTAAAGATGGAAAAATCTAGGCTTTTTCATGTTAGCTTGAAAGATTCCAAATAAGAGAACTTTGATCATTTTCTGGTAACCAGACTACTTTTCATTTTATTTCCAACGGTCTTACTTATTTCTTTTTGTCTCAACTGTAATAATTCTTCTCCATCTTTGCTGTTTACCTCTTTGAAATATATCTTCGCAGTCCTGACCCTCCATTAGGCATTGCCTAACAGAATGATGAACTGCGTGTCTTCCTTTAATCTTGCCCTGTAGATCAGTCCTTTCAGCCTTTGAATTATTTTCTTAATCTTCTGAGGACTCAATTGAAAAAGCTCCCTCTCTGCAGTAGTCAGCTCCAGGTGCCGTGGAAAAACGAATCTCAGGCATCGTGCCTGACCTGGAGGGGCTCGCATAAGCGATACTACTTTAAACACATATACCACTATATGGTTAAGTTCCCTTTTCACATTTATTCTTTTGATACCATCATCAACTTTTTAAGACAGGTACACCAAGAATTAACGCCCACTTTCATCGATAGCAAAGCAAAGATTTGGGGAGTCTGTGATTTGTTTAAGACACACAGCTACGAAGCTACTCAAACCAAATATTTTGACTCAAAGTCCAGTGAATTCTGTCCTTTTGAGTCCAGGATCTTAAATACACCCTTTTTTCTTTTCATTGACTTCCAGTTGGTAGATGTGCAGCCCAATAGTAAATGGCTATTGCCTACTAGGCATACTTCTAAGTACCAGGATCACAGATCTTTTCCTAACACTAACCTAAATCTCAATAGGATTAGCACAGATATAGATACATGTAAGACCCAAGACCAGAAATTGTCTTTCTCAGGTAGAAATAAACAGACAGATGTGTTAATCTCCCATGAATTCTACCTTACCTCATAGTTTTTTAGTATCACTCTTCTTTTCCTATGTCAATTTATATATCCAAAGAAGGCACCCCTGAGGATTTACCACCAATGCCTTTGAATCTATGTATTTAAAAAATCTTCAAAATGTAAACATTTAACATATAAAAACAATCAGGGTTCTTATTGTCAACAATAGAGATTAACTGATTTTAACACTAGTGAGAAGTTACTGGAATGTCACTATGGGGACTGGATGAACCTTATGCCTCTTCCTCTTTTTCACTTTTCCTATAACTAGTTTTGGAGGATGTTACTTGGGGACTCTTTTCTTCAACCTTAGAGATCAATTCAAAGCACATTAATCTTGGCCATATTTACTTCACTGGTTTATGCATCCATCCAGTCACTGGATACATCATGAATACCTCGCAAATCCCCTTTATGAGATTAAAGTCTGTGTCAAGTGCTAAGTATATGGACATTAATCAGACACAAGTAAATGAGAACGGAGGCCACTCTGCACGTTAGGTCAGGACTAGAAAGGTCTCTCCTCATGCTGGCTCGTGAGCGCTTGCCTTGTCTGGGCTTCTCTGAAAGTACAGACAAAAAGGTATGTGCCAGTAGTTTACTTCAGGAGGTAATTCAAGGGAACAGGAGTGAGAAAAATGCAAGTATGAAAGAGGGAAAGAAAACAGCAACTGCAAGGGTACACTGTCACTGCTCTGGCAGCTGGAACCCAATTCTATTGGATTCTTCTAAATACTCATATATAACTTGCCTCAGGATTTTTATGCTCAAGAAATGAAACATTTATTTATCTGCTAGCTCTCATGCCCCACTGGTGAGAGTCACCATAAGAGGTGCTAAATCCCTCACATTTTCATATGTGTATGTGAGTACCTGTAGATATCTGACTATGGTCTTTGAGAATGTCTGTGGAGGAAATATACATACACACTTGGACATTTGAGACAAAAATGTTGTCAATATGCTTTGCATAAAACTGTCTGTTGTAGCAATGGATAGACTACAGGGTGATTAAGAGGATGTGAGGTGTGTGTGTGTGTGTGTGTGTGTGGCACAAGAAATACTAAATGTGGTGTCAACTAAGACAGAAGCTTGAAGAAGAGGCACTTACTCAGTTGGATGAGTTCGGTGGACCTTACAGAGGGAATTCAAATATTAAATGTGTACTTGAACTACATTGTTTACATGATCCCTTAAGCCCTTGAGTTTGTGAATACAAAGACACATCCCCATCTCAACCTGACTCCCAAACTCACTCATTGTTCCATAATCCTCAGTTGTTCTTTTTTCACAGTTTCAGGTAATTTCTGATTCTTTAGTTTCAGCTTTCATCCTAGTGACTTTGTAATAAGCATCATTCTCAACTAGGTCTTTCAGAAGCATTTTGCACATTAGCATCATAGGAAGTGCCCAGATCAAATAGAGTACTTCCTCTACCATTAATTATAGTTTGGTCACAAACAGGTACATAATGTCCCTGAGATTCAGGTTCCATATCTGAAAATGTACTTTATGTTACAATGTTTTAAATGGGTAAAAGGGCCTAATATGCAATAGGCACTGAGTAAATATATTTCATTATCTCTTTATGTTGAGGTTATGAATTCTGAGGACAACTTAGGTACTCACATTAATCTTCAAACTTAAGCAAAAAAAATGTTAACCAAAGTTATATAAGGAAGGACCAATACAATAGATATTAGCTTCTCTCTAGGATAACTAGGGAACTGCAGAGCTAGAAAGGGATGTGGAGATCCCTGATTGTCTTTCACCCTCTCACTACTTCTTATTTCTCTTCCATCATTAAAATGGAAATAAGACTGGATAAAGCCTAATCCTTATCATTTATTAATCGCCTGCATGAATTATGCTGTCCTTGTTTCCCCCGTCTGAGAGTTTACATTTTAGGAAAATATTAGCAGCAGCCAGGCAATCTGAGCTGATTATGTAAGTGACATTTTGAGTCATTGGGTGAAATATTTTTCCAATGTGCTAGGCCATAAGTGTACGTTGAGGTTATGTCAAAATGTTTGGTCAAATCAGTAAACAAGGTGAACAATGCAGATAAATAACATCATAGGCACATTTCCAAAGAATTTACTGAATCGAGTGGTATGATTTTCTATAGACACAGTGTCTTGTTTTGTGTTTTCACCGTTGCAATAATATGGGAGAAATCTATTTCTTTTTGGAAGACTATTATTACTTGAATGCAAAAATCAATCATTCACAGTTAGAAAACTTGGATTCTTATCCTGCAAAATTCTAACCATGGTCCAGTCAATAAACTTCTCTCTATAACTCAGTTTCCTCACTTATAACACAAGATAAGCATGATAAATCTAATATTATTAAATTGCTATCTCGTAGCATTAGTGTAAGATCAAATAGAATAAGAAAAAGTGTTTTTGTAAACAGCCAAAAACATTTCCAAAACATTTTGCTTTCCCATACATAATTGTCATTGTGTGGGTTTTTGTTCTCAATTGGACTTTTGAGGAGTTGGACTGTGTCCTATTTATCTTTGAATGCCCATTGCCTAAGTATATTGCCTGGCACATAAGAGATAACTATTTTTAATTTAAATATACTGCTAAGTAATTGCACTGCTTTCTTAATTTTATACACTAAGTTCTTGATGTTCCATAGGGTCATGATGAGTGCAGTGATTCTATTTTTTAAACCTGTAAAAAAGGATATCTTGGAGGAGAAATGTGTCCTGTATGATCATAACAGGCAAGTACTACTGCCCGATTCACCCCTGTGCTTATTTTATCTAGTAACATTTAACTTATTCATAAAAATTGCACAGTCGACTCCTTTTATTTCATGATTTCTAAATGAATTTTTAAATTTAATGAGCAATTTCTCTTAAGTCACAATCCATACCATTAGACCTGCATATGTTTCATATGCCATAAATATTTCCTCCGCACCATTAGGTACCAGTATGAACATGTGCCTTTTCCTGGTACTTCAAAGGCAATATTCTGTGTTAAAATTAGCTAAAAACAAACTTCTTGGCTTTTTTTGTGTGTTGATTTTTCCTTTCAGGTTCATCCTATTTATGTCTCTTCCTCTTATCACACTCAACACCCATCACTTTTCTGGCACCAAAAACTGGCATATGAATGAAAATCCCTTATCTCTTGTTCCAGGAAATCTGCTTCTTTGCGTGGTCAGTACTCATCATGAGGCTTAGAAACCTCATTATCATATTTGGTTTCTTCTTTCCCATCACCAATTTTGCCTAATGGAAGTTATTGTTGTACCTTTATTATTTGTTGACATACCTTTATCCACTCCAATTCTGACTTCTTGAAATACAGATACCAGGTCTTAGTTACTATTATTTTTTATCCCTACCATACTACTAATTGAAAACTGAGACTTGCTGTAGGGTATATTTAATTTTGGAGGGATAAACAAATCAATTTATCAAACTGCTAATGTCTCTTACCCTGGTCCTTTTGTCTTCCTTCCCACTCCCATTGTGGCATGCGTTTTGAAACTCTAATTGTTAGACTTCTCACCAGTCTCCTTATCTATGACACTCCCTTCTCCAAGCTAGTTGGCAAGACACTGTCAGTTTAATATTTTCCTGAACCATGCCCAAGACATAGGAGGGACAATTTCCAGTTTTTCAGAGAGATAACCTTAGGGCACTAACATTTTGATGTACCTCCCTCCCTTACCTCAGCTCAATTTTCCAGTTAGTTTCAGAGTTAACAACGCTCCTAGGCCTTTGACTGATGCCTAAGCAGAAACCCTTCCTACAGAAATGGGTGTCTTAAGATGCTGGAGCTATGTCAACACCACCATTGAGAATGGGAACCAATGCATTAAATGACCTTCGTACTCTGGGGATCACCTCCTTGCTCCACTAGACTAAGAGCCACTTCATGTGTTTTGGGCATGGATGCTGCTCATTAGGATGAACAGCAGCAAATTGTGATCAGGATATTTTGCTTTACAGATTAGTCTGCGGTCACTTTGAGGTCAGCCTAAATATTCCTCTGACACTGAATCCTACATAACAAAACCAAAAAGGAGGCCATTAGATTGATAAATATGCCATTTATAGTATGTTCTTTGATTTCTTCTTCAGCCCTACTTTAGATAATCTGGTTTCCAAGTGGCCATTGCTTTTTTATAGAATGTGGTGGATACCATTTTAGCTCTCTAACATTTACTAGCAGTACACAGTCACAAACATCTTTTGATTACCTACTATGTGTAAGCGACTGTGCTAGAAACTTTCACAAAAAAACATTTTTCCAGTCTATTTGTCACCACAAAAAAATGTAAAAAAGTTATATTCTCTAATCTACTTTATATTATTATTTTAACCAAATTATTTATCTCTCCTCCTCTGTCTTTCTCTTTCTGTTTGTATGCTGTATATTAAATGTTATAAGGTTTATCAAGTCTGGCAAATAACAAGTGCCAACATTAATTACTGAAAACCTGCATGCTGGATGTCTGATAGCAAGCTCTTAGTTCGCAGGCTCTTGTAGATGACAATTATCTTTCGGTTACATGGAAACAGTGCTGTACCAATAGGTCTAAGCATCCAGAGGATGCCACAGTACCTGCTTTGAGCAAGAACTGGTTGATATATTATAGCCTACAGTGGGCTTGTACTTGGAAGGGCTAGATTTAAGACCTAGCATTGGCATTTATTGGCAGAATGAATTTGAGCAAGTTCACTGTGAGTCTCATTCCCACTCTAAGACCAGTGTAATATCTATCTATCTCAGAAAGGTATTGTGCTAAGCAAGTATAATGCATTTGAAAGTATATGGTGACATAGATTCTTTATCTTCTCTTGAGATTCTACAGAAATCATAAATCACAGTGTCTCCCTGTATCACTGTTTTTTGTCCTCAGAGGTGTGTAGCTAGACCAGGTTTAGCCAATTAGGCTGTCCCAGTTTTTTTTTTTTCCCCCCACTCAGTGATGTGTTCAGGATGGAGAAACTCACCAGGTCTTTTTTTCCCCCTCAGAAGTACTTGTGAAGTTTGAAATGCTCTGTTTCTGCACTGTCCAACAGGGTAACCACTAAATAAATGTGGCTGTTATGCAAATGAAATATGACGTGGACTAATGCAACTGACAGGCTAAATCTTAAAAATTAAATTAAATTTAGATTTAAATAGCCACATAAGTCTAGTGGCTATCATACTGCACAGCGCAGGTCTACAGTTTTCCATTCATTATTTTGTTATCTGTTCTTTGTTGCCCTCCCAGAAATATTTTTTAAAGCTTTAATTCTCTATGCCCTGTTTAAATAGCACTTAAAATACCTGTTCTTTGGAGATTTTAAATAACTATGAAAACACTTTACCCTGGCATTATTTTTTAACTAATATAATAAATTCTGTAATTATTGATCTGGTTATATTTTCTTTCCTATTTTGAGTTATATCTTTTGCCACTGCTGTTTTCTAAGAAATCATCTATTTTATACAAATTTTTAAATTATCTAAATGCATCACCATGAAGAATTCTTCCCATTATTTCTCTCCATATCCTTACATTTGTGATTATTTCCACAGTCTCAGTTTTCATTCTGTAAACTGTTTCATCCTTCCATTGATTTACTTGGTGACTTGTTCTATTGCTTTGTTGTCCTAAGAATTAACTACATTTTAAATTATTTATTCTGTAATTCTCTTGCTTATAAACAAATTAAAATTTGTGTTTATATTTACTAATTACTTCCTCCTAACTTTTCTTTCTTTTTTTCATTTCAAACAAATTGAATTTACTACTTTACGAATTTCCATTCTTTCTCATAAATGTCTGAGGTGAACCTTTTTCCTTTTAGATTGAATTTAGTATTGTTCTGTGTGTTTGAGTCTAACTTCCACCAGAAAATAAATTGAGGGGGAAAGGAGAGAAGAACAGACTGAGCACAGAAGAATTTTAAGGCACTGAAAACACTCTGTATGACATTATAATGATGGATCAATGTCATTGTACGTTTGTCCAAACTCATGGGATATGCAAAGCCAAGAGTAAACCCTAAGGTAAGCTATGGATTTTAGGTAATTATGATGTGTCAGTGTAGGTTCATTCCCAGGTAAAAAGAAAAAAAAAAATGTACCATTCTGGACAGTGATTTGATGAAGGGGGAACCTAAGCATATGTGAGAGTAGAGATATATGTGAATTCTGTACCTTCCTCTCAATTTTATTATAAAACTAAAATTGCTCTAAATATTATCTTTAAAAATTATAAATGGATTATAAAATTTCAGTTCTTTATACCAAGAGTTCTTCGACAGAGATATTTATAAATTCATTAAATTATTTTAGTTCATTTATTGCTATTTTTTCCTATTAATTTTCAAAAAGACTGTAATATATAGCTTACGTTTTCATAAAATTTGCTGTGATATTTTTGTAGCTTAATATACGGCCATACAAATATTATTGTAAGTATGCTTTAAGATAGCATGTGTTTTATTTGAAGAATTATTAATCAAAACTTCTACAGTCTTACCTATTTCAATGTTTTTCACTCAGTATTGACTAAAAGAATTATTGTGATTTTAGTTCCCCTTTAATTTCATCTGGTTTTGAAACTAGATTTTTGATGCCACGTTATCTGGTATATTAAAAACTTCATAACTATTATAAATTTTTGAGATTGTATATTTTATAATTATAAGGCACACCACATTAGTCTCATACAATTCATTTGGCCTTTTGACTCTCATATCATGTTACTGTCAGGACCCCTGCCTAATATTTGTTTGCATTTGTCTTGTGTGTCTTTGCCAATACTTATTTTAAAAAATAATGTGTCATTTTCTTTTATATGTATCTCCTTTACAAATCAAGAATAACTTTTCATAAGATTATTTTTTCCATTTACTTTGCCAATTTTTCCAGTCTACTGAAAAACTGAAAAACAAAGTTAACTTTATTTACTTTGTATCTCTTTCATCATATTTGTTATATTTGTTATATTATTTATACTTTCTTTCCTTTATTTCCTCAGTCATTTGCAATTTATAGAGTCTAAATTTAGTTTATTACTAGTTGTTTTTACATTTTTAATAATAGACTGAATTCATTATTTTTCAGTTTATCAACTTTTTAATATAACAATCTCCTACTATGAAAGGTAAAGAAATTAACACATTTAAATTTACTTAACATATTATTTTCTTCTGTCCATGTTATTCATACTCTGCGTTCTTTTATACACATCTTTCCTTTTTTATTATGTTATATAGCTTTTCTTTAAATATTTATTATACTTACATTATGTTTCTTCATTATAATTCAAGAAATTTTACCCTTGGTTTTAAAAAAAATATCTTAAGCTTATCAACATTCCTTCAAGCATCCATACATTCAAGTCATTTATTGTGTAGCCCATCTCTGTCAGACAGAGAGCAGCAAGGCAGAAGATACTGCAATCATGGAGTTTCCTATGGGCAGAGGAGAAACTATGACCAAATAAACAAAGAAAATGCCTGACATTATTACACTCTATGTAGAATATAACACATGAAAATATGCTAGTTAGCCATGTCTCCTTTCCATGGGTCATTAAGGGAAGCTGTTTAGGATTAGACTACATGCTAAGATCCAACTGACAACAGAAAAGAGCATTTTAGTCAGCCTTATAAAATATGAGGAATGAGTATTTTAGACAGAGTGAAAACTGGTATTGTAGTATTTTATTGGTTCTATCGATAATAGAATTAGGTATTCTGCATTTGCCTATTTTTCAGTTCTGTCACTGTATGTTTCATGTATTTCAAATGATTTAAGTGTGTATATATTTGGGTAGATATGACTTCTTAACAAATTGACTTTGTTAATGTTATTAATTTCTCTTGGTTTTCTGGTAATACTAATTGTCTAGAATTTTACCTTAATACTAAGAATATCAAACTGATTTTCATTTCTTTAAAAAATATATATCCTTTTCATATTTTTACTTTCCAATTATGTGAGTTATTAAGGTGTGCTCTCTATAAAGCAATTGGGTTTTATCTCTTATCCAGTCTAACAATCTCTGCATTTAACTGCAGTACCTGGCCTATTTACATTTATTGTAAATGTTGATGTTTTTATAATTTAATACATCATCTTGAATTTTTTTCACTTCTCCATTCTATTTCTTGATCCTTTTTCATTATTTCATGCCTTCATCTGGCTTTAACAAACTACTTTCAGCATTTAGATTTAATAACTCGACTGGCTTTCATTTATTTTTTTGGTTATTGCATCATATGTATATGTGTTTCAAGTGTCTTACCTATGGACTACAATATGCATCCTAACTTATTTCGGTCTTCTTAGAATTAATATTGTATGATTCTGTGTAAAGTATAAGAAACTTTCAATGGTATAATGCTATCCTCTTCCCCCTGTAATTTGTATTGTTGCTATGAGTTTTTCATTTATATGTTATGTATAACAAAAGTTATCAATTTTTGCTAGAAATTCTCAGTTGTCACATAAAAAATAAAAAGTAACAGTATACATTATCTTATATTTATTTACATATTTGTCATGTCCTTTGTTTTTCATTCCTTTCTACAGATCTAAGTTTCTATAACGTACATTTCCTTTGTCAGAAAAACTTTCTTTAGCACTTATTGTAGTGTAGGTCAGCTGCCAATAAATTCTTCCAGCATTTGTTTATTTGAAAATGTCCTTATTCAATCTTATTTTCACTGCAATATAGAATTCTGGGTTGATTTTTTTTTTTTTAACTTTGGAGTTTTAACTATTACTCTGTTGTGCCTCTATTGTTTCGGATGAGAAGTCAACCATAATCACATCATTGTTCTTGTCTATGTAGTGTGTCTGTTTCTTGGTTTGCTTTCAATTTTTTCTTTGAGTTTGGTTTTTGACATATTTATTCCCAGATATGGTTTTAATTGCCTCTGTAAGTTTATATTTTCAACAAAATTGGAAAATTATCCAACATTATATTTTTATTTGTATGTGTGCGTGTGAGAGAAAGAGACACAGAGAGATAGAAAGAAGAGAAAAGAAGAAAGGGAGAAAAGAGAGGGATGGAGGGAGAGAGTCTCTTTCTGGGATTCTGGTTGCCTTTATATTAGATCATTTCATATTGTACACTAATCAAAAAATGTTCCATCCAGTTTGTTTTCAGTATTTTTTCCTGTGTTCTCTAGGTTGTCATC
>KE787395.1:10455-23819 GCA_000465285.1 Eidolon helvum
TCTTTCCCTTAGTTGATAAACAGAGCGAGTCAGAACCTTTTGGACTCAAATTCAAGGAAACTGCAGCTCTGCCTAGAGATACACCAGCCAACAGCACTTTTTTTCTTCCAACCAGGGCCTTTTATGTAAAAAATGCGTCCCCGGCTGGGATTCCCACTCGTAGCTGTGGTTCTGAACCCTGACTGAGCATTAGAAATATTTAGAAAATTATAAATAGGGAGGAGAGAAGGAGTGAGGGAGGAGGCGTGTGCATGCCTTGGACCTCAGCTTAGCCTGGTCCAGTCAGAGCCTCTAGGGCTGGGTCCGGCCATTGGTAGCATTTTAAAGCTCCCAGCTGATGCTGGAGTGCAGCCAGGGTTGAGAATTCCTTATCTAGGGGGCATGGAGCCCTCCGATCCTTTCTCCTTTATAAAGAACATTTTCAATGGGCTTTTAACCCTGAGGCGGGGGCCCCAAACCCCACATTTAAATGAGAGAAACAGGTCTTGTCTGATGGGTGCAGCTGACAAACGCCACCTCGAGTGTGGTGGGTCGGATAAGAGATGTATGAGGGGTGAGGGGCTGGGAGTGCCGCTCTCGTGTGAGGCTTCCGCCTTATGGGGTTCACACATGGGGTTCAAAAACCTCTGAATTGTATGCGAAATTTTCTGTCCTGTGCATTTTTCAGAGCTCTTGTCTCATTCTCTGAAGCTCTGTTGTCCACACCACACCCCCCCCAATCCCAGAATAACCTCTGCTTTTATCAGAGGAGACCACAGGATGGTATATAATACAGTCATTAAAAATAGAGTAAGATGGCTTCATATTTACACAGACCTGGAGGGGCCGAGCATTCATGGTGAACGACACGAAAGCAAGTTGCAGAGTGATGTCCACGGAATGGTCTGGAAAGCCCGCCAGGAGCAGGGATGGCCTGTTTTGTTTGCTGCTACATTCCCAGCACCTGGAACCAGAGCCTGGCACAGATGGGGTGCTCACTACGTGCTTCCTGAATCGATGAACACCTGTGTAAAGGAACCGGATCCTCTACACGTAGGTGATGTATGAGAACAAGGTAAGACGTGTGGAATGGCACAGACTAGGATGCTAAAGGTGCCGACTTCGGGGAGAAGGGACTGGAAGGCGGGGGAGGAAGACAGTAACACTCCCTCTGAGTGACAGTTAGCTGTTACTGAGCGCTCGCGACGTGCTAGGCGCAATGCACGGCACTGATTATGAATTCATCTCATTCAGTCCACAAAACAAGCCTTTGAGGTGTCCTGGTATGGTGACGCTCATTTTGCAGAAGAGAACCCCTGAACACACAGCTCTCGCCCAAGGCCACGGAGCCGGGGGACAGGCGCTGCCCCCACAGCCCATGCGTTCCGCCCCTCTGCTCTCTGATCCCTCGTCCTCACACGCGTCTGGAATGCGCCACTCATTGCGACAAGCATGTGCTGCGTTGGTCATGAGGTACGACGGTGTCAGGCTCTCGATCCCGTCCCCCACCCCAGACCACCCTGATCTAAACGTCTGGTCCTTTACTGTTCGTAGGGGCTTAGGAATCAATGTTTCATGCTTGGGTCTGGTCTTGGTTCAATAGAGTTGACTATAGGAAAAAGTGGGGTCAGGGGTGCTGACCCCATGTGTGTAACCCCATCCAAGCATTCCTAACTGTGGATCGAAAACACAGGTGACCTTGATTGACATGGGTTTGAACGTCGCGGGTCCACTTTATACACGAATTTTTTTCAATAAATACTTACCGAGTAAAGTAGAAATAAGTACTTATTGAAATTAATCATAAGTTCTTATTGAATAAATTAGGTTCGACTGTAGTTCCCACTGCCTGCCCTCTATCATTTATGGATTTGACGGAACCACAGCCTTCAGGCTTGACCTGAAATCTTGGGAGAGTTAGGACCTTGGACAGCAGCCATCACAGACAGCTTCGGATAGGACCGTACATCTGCTTAGGGTAGGCATCCCCTAGTGGATTGAAGACTCTTCGGGATTCAGGCCCTGAGAAACCCCAGAACCAACCTGCCTGGAGGGATCTCGGAGCAAAGAACATCTGAGAACTTGGTACTGAGAAGCAATAAGTTCCTGCAGAGGAAGCTGCGCATGGAAGGGTGTTTTGGCCGTGGCCTGATTTCTTGCGAGACCTGCAGCCAAGGATTCTACAGTAGATCAAAACCGATGAGAGCGTCCAATTGCTCTGGAGATGGACTCCCCCAAACCATGATGTCATCCCTGACGCCAGCACCCCCTGGGTGCTTGAGGAAATGCAGATCCCTTGATTTTTGGAACTAGCAAGACCAGAGCTTGAATCCTTACTCTACCAGCTTGAGACCCTGCGGGGAACTGTTTAGGTTTGAAGCCCCAGTCTCTAGCCATAGAAATTGATGAGGATGATATTGACTTGACAGGGTAGGTTGTAAGGAATGTTAGCAGTAATACAGGTGAGGCCCCTGCTGTGAACAGGACACAGGAAATAATCATCATCACTTCTATTAATTCTAACCATGTTGTGGTGGGCAGCTTCTAAAATAGCTCCCAACAGGCCCTGCCCCCCAGTGTTCATGCCCAGGTGAGTTGCTTCTAATGAATAAAAGTGAAAGGATGTCATTTCTGAGATCAGGTTACAAAAAGACTCTGGCCCCCAACTTGCTCACTCTCTCTAGCTCCCTCGTGTTGTGAGTTGTCCTGTGCAGAAGCCCATATGGTGAGGAATTGAGGAAGGTCAATGGGCCAGCACCCAGGAAAGAATCGAGGCCCCTCACTCCAACAGCCTGCAAGGCACTGAATCCTGCCAACAGCTATGTAAGTGAGTTTGAAATCAGATCCTCCGCTAGCTGAGCCTTCAGATGACACTGCAGCCCCAGCCAATACCTTCCCTGCAGCCTGTCAGAGAACCTTGGCTAGAAGCACCCAGCAAAACTATGCCTGGATTCCTGACTCACGGGAACTGTGTGGTAATAAACGTTCAGTGTTTTCAGTCACTAAATTTTAGGGTGATTTGTTATGCAGCAGTAGATCACTAATATACCCTGGAAACGAGAGATTCAATTCAACAAGAGAGTGGCATTTGAAGCCTCTAGTTAAACACTAAGTCCTCTGAGAAGCCTTTCAAAATCCCCCTCTCTGAGTTAGGTGACTCTATTTTCTCATTTCCCTATTAGACTATAAGCTACTTGAGTCCAACCATCAAAGCTTATAAGTGAGCACTTATTATTATCCCAAAGCTGTAAGTCGCTTAAAATTTACAATAAACCTACAAAGTACTATTATTACTCACATCTTATAGATGAAGAAACTGAGGCTCAGAGGGGTTAGGGAACTTGTCCAAGGCTTCAGGAATTATAAAGAAGTGCCAGGAAATCAGGGTCCAAAATTTGCCTTTGTAACAATTATGCTATATGGTTCTGATTCTTGCCCAAGTTCACAGATGGTAAGTGTGAACACCGGACATGAAGTTTTTAAATGGTACCCTCTCTGCGTGCCTTTTCCCTCTAGGATAGTAAGGTGAACATGTCCTACCTGAGGTCATCAGGGTCTGGGACACTACCTACCTGTAAACACTAGGCTGGCGTTTTCCAGTTCTTCTTGAGGGACTTTGAAGCTGAAGGATTCATTGTAGAAAGGATCAATTGTGCCTCTTAAGAAGGATGTCTTCTTTGTTTTCACAAGCTTGAGTCCATGTACCAGCTGAATTTTCACAAAGGGGTCTGAGAATGGGATACAACATCACAGAATGTTGTTTCATCATAGAATGACACCCAATCCATCCATCCATCCAACTTCCCATCCATCCGTCCTTTTACCCTTCCTTCTTTCTTTCCTTCCTTCCACCCACCCACCCATCCATCCATCTACCCATCTTCCCATTTATCTGACAACCCAACCACCTACCCATTTTTTCATCTCTCTATTTCTCTATCAGTCCATCCATCTTTCCATCTATATCAGTCCAGGCATCCACCCCTCCTTTCATTCATCCATTTTCCCATCTATCCATCTACTAACTCCTCCTAACTCATCCCTTCCTCTCTTCCTCCAGCCATCCAATATTTATCGAGCTCCTCCCATGTGTCAGGCATTGTGTTCATTTTACGGATCAAGAGGGTGAGGAATCAAGATGAGAAATGATTTATTTGAGATCTGACTTGTGGAAGAAGAGCCAGACCGAGAAACTATCCTGGCTTTCTGTCCTGGAAACCTGTTATTGTGTCATTGAACCCAGAGCCCATACATAGGAGAACAGAGATGGCAGAATTATAACTACCATTCTTAGATCACTTTGCAGTTTACAAAGAGACTCATGTACATTATCTAACTGAATATTGTTATGATGCCAGCTTTTCAGATGGAGAAACTGAGGTTTATAGAGGTTAAGTAACTTCCCCAAGCCTCGTCATTTGCAAGCAGTAGAAATGGGGTTTGGTTTCAGGAAACTTGACTCTAAAACCCTTAATCATTTTATCATGCTGATTCTTCCACTGTGGTGAGTCTGAAATTCTCCAGCCTAATTACTATTCCCTCCACCGGCCTCTTCAAAACCTGTTTCTGTAGTGAGGTTTTTGAGAATGCAAACTGTCTTCTAAATTCAGCTGTCACCTTATAGTAAAAGCTACTGGATTTAGAGAAGACAGCATTTCCACCACTGAGCTGAAGAGATCCCAGCAACCATGGCTACTTATGATAATATCCTTTGAAGCTACACACGGAAGGAATGCAACCTCTTCCATGTCGTTAAAACTCATGTTTGAATTGGTTTGCTCTAAAGTAGATGCTTTAAATACAATAGTCTTTTCAGAGCTGGGGTGTACAAAGACTTATGGCACACTTCAAAGGAGCTGGGAAAAACCTTAGCGTGTGTCCATGTGAGCGCATTAGGCTGCATCAATGCACACTACCGCCACCTGGAGGATGGTGCCTCTATTGCAGGCATAACATTTGGAAAGTCAAGTAACCTCCCAGCTGCATGAATACACAGAGGATATAGATTTCAGTACTTATCACACCTAGTCTCTGTCAAATCCCAATTCAAATGGAGTTATGAGACGCACGGCATCATCTACCTGCTTTGTTTTAACAGATATCACATCATTTATTTTTCCTCTTGAACTAATAACATCCTAGCTCTGGATGCTCTCTCCCCTCAATGGGTCTTGTCTTATCTTTTTCCCCCCCAATGTGTATGTTTTATTTCCATAAGGCAGCCAGGGGGTAGGAGTGCCAAGCCATGAGCCAGGCGACACCAAGGGGCTTTCCCCTCTTGGGAGTGCACGCTGAGTTCTCGGGTCTGCCCCACCAGGGGGCTGGTTTCCGAGGAGGCTGTCCTGGGCGCCAAGCGGAAGGCTCTGAGCGGCACTGGCGGGCTCTGAGGGGCACTGGCGGTGGGCTCAGGTGAAGGACGCACACTTGTGGAGTCACAGGTGGCAGGGCGGCCCCGTCTTCACGAGCAGCGGCTCTTGCACCGGACCGTGCCGCCTGTCCACGCAGCCGTTCTCGTCAGCGAGGACCTTGGTGAGGTTCCACGTGATGGCATTTCCCAGGATGCCCTTCTGCTTGGGCCGGACTTCCATCCACTTCCACAGCAGGTGGCCACTGTCCCGTTCACGCATATCCTGCTGTACGTATCAAATCTAACGTTATAGCCGGCAGCAAACTCTCTGACCTTGGCCTTAGGCCCCGGCCCCTGCCTCCTGAACTGGTTGCTAGGATCCGTAGACCTCACTCGGCACGATGCATGTGCAGGTCGACGAGCTGACTGTAGCTTACGTCTATTTTGCCTCATTGCCTGGCAACGCCGGTGGATGTATACGAAGCCCCTGGACTCGCCCAGGTTAACCATGCCCTGGGTCTTGTCTTATTAATAGTATCCAGGATGCAGAAAAGGAAAACTGGGTCCAAATAAATGGATGCCCTGTTAAAAGAAACGAGGGAAAGAAGGGACCACACCATACCTGAACCTTGGCTCACATCTGTCTGAAGAAGTTGCTTGGCTCGAATGACATCCACGTTCAGTCTCCCAGCACTTGGGAGATAATTAAGCGATAGGAGCAGCTCCCCCAGCTCCACTTCATTCTGTGGAGATAGGAAACAATTAGTAAGTTACTTTTTTTTTTCTTTTATTTTTCTATGATGCCAGAAATTGATTCCAGCAGCTCACAAGTGGGCTTCAGTGGGTGGATGAGTGGACCGTGGGTGCCTTTTTCTTTGACTTCTTTTAGCCTCTGTCCCCAATTATTTTCTTCTATCTCAGAAAGTTCTTTCTGCTCTTAGAACACTGAAGGGCAGCGACAACAAAGCAACAAGGAAAGCATCAATGACGGGAAATGCCACGTCAAGTATTGCACTAAGCACTTTTCATGTAATAACTGGTTCAATCTTCATAACGAGTCTGAGACACGAGTACTACTCTCACTTAAAGGATGAGGAAACTGAGGCTCAGATGGGTTAAATATATCCCCAAGGCCGCGCAATTAGAAAGTGGTAGTGTTAGCATCTGGACCCAGGTACTCTGACTACTATGGTTAATAATTTGGATTTCCAAAGTAATTTAGTGAGAATTCTCCGTACAAATAACATGATGCTCACTTGTTTGCATTCTTGGTTTTCTGTGTGTGTTTGTTTATCGGTGAAGACAATGCTGGCTTCTCCCCTAAGCAGAACGGGGTTGTGCTCCAGACTCCCTAGAAGCAAAAAATGCCCCCATCTCCACTTTAAATAAAAAGGAGAGAAGTATAATACTTGGCAAGAATTTGATATGTGCTATTTCAGAAATAATACTCACAGAATCACTGTGAGGAAATTAGACCCTCCTGTGATTTATAGTGGAGAATTATTATCTTGAACGACACGTGACGAGACGCTCCATAATCTTCGGGGCTTAGGGTGTCAAGGGCATACCTTAACTCAACCCTGGAGACAGTGGAGGGTCCTCACTACTTGCAGGGCCCCTGCCCTAGACGGAGTGGCACATATATCCACGGGGACATGAAAAACTGCAGCTCTCAACAAGCCAAGGGCAAAGCTGTTCCTGGAGGGCCCCTGAGGTCAATGTCTTTTTAGCCTCTCGTCCCTAAAGTGTCTGATGCGACATTTAAAGGCACACCAGCAGCCAGCTGGTAAGAAACTTAGGCTACGGGAACAGAAAGCAGGACCATCTAGTGCAGCAGCTCCCCAAGCTGACCCCTCCCCTGAAGGGTCATGGGATTTACAGCGACCTTTGTGGACACCACTCATGAAGTACTGGCACATTAAGCTTACATCAACCTGAGACAATTTTACACGCTCCCCACCACTAGGGGCGCTGGGCAAAGTCTGGAGACATTTCTGGTTGTCGCAGCTGGGGAGGGGCTTGCTACTGACATCTAGTGGGCGGAGGCCAGGAATGCGGCTAACATCCTGCCCTACCCGCAACGCAGAATGACCTGGCCCAACACACCAACCTTAACTAAGCCTGTGAGCCTCCAGCTGATCCAGTCATCTCTTATACATGATCCTAGCCCGCACAAATGTTAATAGCAACCAAAGATTCCATTTTTTCTCCGGACTGGAAGAGGCCAAAGCACCAGCTGCAAGCCAAAGATCGAGCTATGATTTCCATCCTCCTGCTTCCTCCTCAGGGCTTTCTTCTCTGCTGGGAGCGGAAAGCCAAGCGCCAGACACAGAGCTCCTCCCAGGACACGGGTCTGTCTGTCCCCAAGGGAATAGATTGCTTATTCTAGAAGGATCTCCAACTCTTCGAAGTCTCCCTTCTCCTACTCAGATTTAGTCAGATAAGATCATCATGTTGGAACTGGAATAATTTGGTCCAATACTCTATGTTTATAAAAGAAAACAGAACCGAGCCATCCCTTTCCTTCCTGCTTAATATCCTCCATTCCTCAGAATGAAATACAAAATCCTTAGCCTAGTCTGCAACAGGGTCTGTCAACGCTGACACTCCTGCCGTTTGGGGCTGGGTCATCTTGTGTTTGGGGGGGCGGGGAGAGGCTGTTCTGTGCACTGTAGGATATTTAACAGCAACCCCCGTTTCTACCCACTATTTACCAGGAGCAAACCACCCCCAGTTGTGACAATCCAAAAATATCTCTAGGCATTGCCAAGAGTCTCTTGAGGGGAAAAAGTGTCCAGTTGAGAATCATGGGTCTGAAAGATCTAAATAACGTGGCCCCTCCCTACATGTCAGACCTCATCTGCCAACCACAGCTGTGTTCTTTCTGCTCCTTGAAAACACAAGACCATTTCTAGCCCCCGGGCTTGTGTCTGCTGTGCCCTCAGCTTGGGAATCTCGACTCAAACGTCACCTCCTCATTTAAGTTTTCCACAACCGCCCAGTGGAAAACAGTTCTCTGCTTCCAGGGCTTTCCATCACACCGCCTTGTTTTATTTCTTCCGTGGCACTTTGTCCTTATTGGGTATTTTCTCGTTCTCTGCAAAGGCAAGGAGAGTGTCAAATCTCCACTATAATCATAGCACTTAGATAACTTCGCTCCAGAGGACCGTGAGGACAAGCTGTACAGCCCTCAACACTGTGGCTCATCGCTGCCACATCTCAGGAGGAGAGGGGTCAGCAGCATGACATCTGTCACCCACCCCGTCCAACCTCAAGAGAACAGAAGTTGAGGTGGGAGTAGGAACCTCTTCTGCCACTTCTACTTGTTCCCTTCCAAGGCAATGTCACAAATAAACAGGCCTTGTTTCCTTTTTAAGAGCCTGATGAGCTTAATTTGGTTGAACCACGGCGGGTAGCTTGGGAGAACCAAAATAGACTGTAAATTACTCAAATGAATCCAGACACCAGCCACTCTGCAAGCTCCTAGCAGCCGGCTTGTGCAAACGCTCCGCTCTCTTCCCAGACAAAAATTCTCTCTCCCTGCAGCCTTTGAACAAAGCTAAGTTCTAATCGATAAAAAGGAAATCAAAGAAAACCATTTGGGACAAAAGGCACTTTTGGGGGAAAACAACAGCCCGGCTCTCCTCCTGCCGTACTTCCTTTTGAAGTGCACGCTCTCTCTGTTGCACCGAGCGGACGGTTACCGGTGTGTGCACACAACTTTTACCGATGCTAGTGCCCGGATGCAGCTGCTCCCAGCTGCCCTACCTTTGTTCTCGTGGGATGGGAGAAACATTTTATCTCTTCGTTTGCTGCGCAAACATTAAAACAGGAATGCAGGGGGAGCAGAGCAGATGCAGCCACAATCCTAGCACTATACACATCTCATCAAATGCTTTCTTTTCTTGGGTTCTTTTCCAGACTTATACCAGAACTATATTTGCAGAGCCGCGCCGACCACAGAGGCGAATTTTGAAACCCTCCCCTTGCTCCTTAAACTTAAGTAGATACACATTTTTCATGTTCCTACTATTTAGATACATATCATTTTTAATACCTGCACGGAATATCCCATTTGGCTGAAATACTTTTCCTTTCTCCTACTGCTAGGTGCTTAGATTATTTCTAACGACCCAGGGTGGGATCAAAGCATATATCGTATGTAAAAAATATCCAGATCTTTTTCTGCCACTCGATATGAATTGCCAGAGCGTTAGCCTAAAGGTCTGAAGTTCAAGGCCACTGGCAGAGGGAGACGGAAGTGTCCCCACAGCACCGTCATTGGGAATCAGCATTCTGACAAATGGGCGTGGGACCACCGTGGTTGCTAAGATATTTATTGTCTGCATTTCGTTGAATACCTAGTCATATATCGATTTCAGGAGGAATGCTTGACGTGCCCGTGCTGTGGCTACAATCCATATTTTTTGCACTGGATTGTATTTGTCTGTCAGGCTTTCTAATTATTCCTGTCCCTGGATATCTTATTGTGGATTTAGCTTGTACTTCCCTGACTGCTTAAAAGGTTGAGCATCTTTTCATGCTTATCAGCTATTCAGGCTTATTCTTCTCTGAAACCCCTGTTCGTTTCCTATTGCTCGTTTTTTTTTTCTATCATATTTATTTTTCTTATTAATTTACAAAAAGGCTTTTAAATATTATGGATACTACTAAATTATTCACGTTATGTGTTATTATGGCTTGAATTCTGTCCCCTCGAAATTCGTATGTTTAAGTTCCAATCCCTTGTATCTCAGAATGTGACCTTATTTGAAAATAGGGTCTCGGCAGATGAAATTAGTTAAGATGAGGTCACACTGGAGGAGGGTGGCCTCTAATCCAATATGACTGGTGTCCTTAAGGAAGGGGGAAACGTGGACACAGTTTCAAGCATGCAGAGAGAGTACGAAGTGAAGAGTGGAGTTATGTTGTCACAAGGAAATACCGGAAGCAAAGGGACAGGTCTGGACAGATCCTTTCTAGAACCTTTGGAGGGCGCGTGGCCCCACCAACACCGGGATCCGAGACTTCCAGCCCCCCGAACTGTGAGCCAGTCAATTTCTGTTGTGGAGGCCACGCACTTAATTTGGGGTACTGTGTTACAACAGTCCTAGCAAACTCTTACATGCGTGTAGCAAACATATTCTCCCAGTTTGTGGGTTGGCTTTTCATTTTATACCATATTTTCTGATGAGCAGAATGCATAATTTTAACATGGTAGAATGCATGCATTTTTTTTTCTCTATGGTTCATACTTTATGGCTTTTCTAGAAAAGCCATAGATATCTAAAGTCACACAGATATTCTTTTTTTTTCCCCCCTAAAATTTAAAGTGTGCCCTTTCAAATGGAAGTCCTCCGGCCGTCTGGACTTGACTTTGGCATAGTCAAGGCTCTCCTTTCATTTTTGAGGGGGTGACCCTCCTTTCTGCTCTCTCTCTGCCCCCCGAGGCTGTGAGCTCATTGAGGGTAGTGATCTGCTGTTACTTCAGTCCCTGTCCCCGGGTACAGGACACACCCTCGGTGAATGTTGGCCACCTTCCAGGGAGGAGGCGAGAGAAGCTGGATCTTTTGACATCTGAGATTTTACGTGTAGACTCGATGGCCATCCAACTTAGATCAACCTACTTCAGATCCACTCAAGCTTCTCGAAAGAGATATTGATTCTGTCCCAACCCGAGCTCCCAGCGTTGCAGGAACAGCTGTTTAGCAGACTGCTCCAGAACATGCAATGTTTCAGGGCAAATCCGAAATGACAGGCATGCAGCCCGGCCTCCAGCTACCTACCCAATGTTCATAATGAAGGACCAGCACTGGACAGATTATGTCACGGTGAGTCCCCTCGAGCAGCAGCCGTAGCAGCCGGGACGGCCCAGGGCGCCTACAAGGAAGTGGCTGGGGGAAGCCCTATCGGCTGGGGGGGGGGCGCTTGGGTACCGCCGGCGGGGCCCCCCCGCTGGCCCCCCAGCCCTTCCTCTGTGTGCGCACCCCATTTCTGCGTGGGGAGCCCTCCTCTGCTTCCCTGTGTCTCACCAAGCCCAACCAGTCAACAGATATGCAGAGAGTCTCTACTATGTGTCGGGCACAGGGCTAGCACACAGTAGGTACACAATAACGATCTACTCACTGGGTGACTGTACCAGGCACAGAGGACAAAGGAGTGGGCAAGACAGGCCAGGTCCCTGCAATGCAGCTCCTGAGGGTAAACATTATTTAACTAACTATTATGTATAACTAATTAACTGTGAGGTGGCTTAATTAGCACATTGGCAGGTGCTGTGGGAACTGATCTTCCTTAGACTTCCCTGTGGAAGCAGGAGCAGGAGATAGAGGGCCAAGGAGCAGACGCGCTGAACAACTGAGGAGGCCAATATGGACAGTGAAGGGGGGCCGGTGGGGGGGCCGGGGGTGTGCACAGAGCTGAGCCGGGGAAAAGGCAGGTGCGCCCACGCCTTGCTGCCAGGTAAGGAGTCTGGGCTCACCTTGAGGAGCAGGGAGCCACAGAAGGCTTTACGCAGAGTCTCCTGATCAGATGGACATTTTTTAAAAGTTCCCTCTGGCTGCACCTCCTTCCTCTTTTGATGGTTCTGGCCGTCTCTCCTTCCGACTCTCTCTCTCATTCATGGTGCAATTATTCGCTGTTTGTAACAAACTCTCTCACTTTTCACGTACTATAATTCCCGTGGAAAAGGACCGTATCTTCCATGTTCTCGCCTAACTCTCCTGCTCTAGTAACAGGAAGTGGCATGGTTGGTGCGTGTTGAATTTTGTCTCTCAAAAGATATGGTGAAGTACTATACTTGGCACCCATGAATGTGACCTTACTATTATTATTTTTTTTGGCAGCTGTAATCGAGTTAAGATGAGGTCACACTGAAGTAGGGCAGGCCTTAAATCCAGTAAGACTGGTGTCCTAAGAGGAGAGACAGACGGAGAGGCAGACACAGAAGGAAGAGGGAACATCACGTGCGATCGAGGTGATGCGTCTGTGAGCCCAGGAACACCAAGGATGGCCAAACAACCAGAAGTTAGAAGAAAAGCATGGAACAGAATCTCCCTCAGGGCCCCCAGAGGGAACCAGCCCAACTGACACCTTGACTTTGGACTTCCAGCCTCCAGAACTGTGAGACTAAATTCCAGTTGCTTCAGCCATCCAGTGTGTAGCGATTTGTTATGGCCGCCCCAGGAAGTACAATGGTGGATTAAGCAAAGGGCTGAGTCGCAGACCTGCATTCCAGTGCCAGCTCTGTCACATAGAGGGCCTGGGAAGTAGTATTTTAAATGGTCTCCCAGAAATACTGGTAACATGAGTGTTTGAAGGGACAGCATCAGATAAGATCACTTAGGGAGCTTTAGTCTAGCCCACTAGAAATCTCCACATGAATGCGTCATGGTCACTCTTAACACCCCACACTCCAAACTGAACTCATCACCATCCCACACCATCCCCACCTGCTCCTCCCCAACACTGAGCAACAGTCATAGCCACCAAACCCCTTAATGTGGCAAACTGAGTAAGGTCCTGGTGGCCCTCTCACTCTTTTCCCTCATATCACTTTCAACTCCTAAACATCCTCCAAGCTTACCCACGGCCCTCAGTCACACCTGGATGCCTCGCCTGCCACAGTCATGGTCACTAAATAAATTAATAACCACAGTAGAAAATATTGACTGAGCATGGGGCAGGCATGATCTTATTCAGTTCTCTAATGAATCCTTCGATGGTGCTGATGATGATGGTGATGATGACAGTGTTGATGATGTAGATGATGGTGGTGGTGCTGTTGCTGCTGGTGATGGTGATGATGGTAATGGTGTTGTGATGATGATGATGGTGGTGATGATGATGATGATGTTGATGGTGGTGCTGTTGATGATGATGATGTCGATTACGACAGTATTGATAATGGTGATGGTGGTGATGATGGTCATGATGGTGATGGTGATAATGGTGATGGTGATGATGGTGATGGTGTTGGCAATGGTGATGGTGATGAAGATATTGATGATGATGACTTCAATAATGATGGTGCTAGGGA
>KE787397.1:1604-23403 GCA_000465285.1 Eidolon helvum
TTGTTTTACCTGGTTTCTCTCAAAATCCTTCAGGTCTCAGTTGAGTACTTATCTCCTCCAGGGAACCCTTTATAACTTTCTACAACAGACTTGCTCTTCCTCCACCTCTGTACACTTATTTCTCTTATGACAATTATGTTGTACTGTAATTCTTGCTTTGCAAATGGAACTGACAGAGCAACCCCCACCTCCATTCTTGAAAAAAAATAATATGAACTATGGGTAATAAAGACTCATGCTATCTCCCTTCCTCATTTAGAGATTACAGAAGAATGCCTATGCAGTTCACCCTGCTCAAGAATTCAACTGAACCCCGACTGTGCACTTTCAGCCAGTTCTTGGCATATTTAAGTACTGAGTTTTAAATGATAGGTTTATAATAGGTCACAAGTTAAGTGCCATGAGGTCGGTCTGAAGCAAACATGAAAAAAAAGCAAAACTGACATTGCCTTGCATATTAGGACAGGAGTTGCTCCCAGATAACTGGTTAGGAATGTCATGACAGAGGTTTTAAATGTATTGCCTCTAGAATTACTATTTGTCCTTGAGGGCTATGTGTGTGTTGATTCAATAGTCAGTTATTGGGTAGGTGCAAACTTAGGAAGGAGGATCTCTGCGGCTCACACTGATGTGAGATCATGAGAGAAGGCTTGGAGCACGGAGGACCCGCTTATTTGGTTCAGCCTAGGCCTAGCCAAAGGTTTCATCACGCTTACACACCTCTTATTGTTCTAGAGTGATTATAACTCAGACCTTGGGGCTGGACCCGCCCTATCACTGATGATTGCTAGGGTAACAGTGATCTGTCCCGAAGAGCTGTGACCCAATAGTTCCCAGAGGTGATCAGCAGCTGAAGGTGTGGCAAACTGTGACTGAGCTGGGTGGGGAAAAGTGACATGAGGCACAGAGAAGTAGCAGCTGAGTGGCTGACTCAGGATTAGACATCAAACAAACTCCTTGTTCCCTAAATGCATTAAGGAAACAAGGAGGGCCAAAATATTTTATTTCCTTACTAGCTAAGCCCCAGAGAGCAGGGACCATTGCCGTATTTCCAGAGCATAGCACAGTGCCTGGCACAGATACTGAGCCCTACATGCTCAGGGGATAGAGTGAAAAATTGGACGTTTTATTAAATTTTTTAGAGAATAGAGACGTCTGTGCTGACATGAATTGTTGGGGAGGGCTTCCGTGGGAGATCAAGTATGAGCTTCAGCTTGGAAGGGTCATAGGTGGGCATATTCGAAGGCACTGAGGAAGACACATAACTATATCAAGAGCAAGATTTTAGAAACTAATGAACAAGGCCCATGCAGGGCTATAATGGGAAGCCTTTGCAAGTTCTTGAACAAAGCGATTAGTTTGGAATTATATCCAGAAGGTTTGCAGAGGAAATTGTAGTGAGGCAAGAAGATGAGCTAAACCAGTACAGTTCCAGAAAAGTGTCCAGACTGTGACTTGTGGATGAGGTCACCAGAACAGTGTAGTCACCATCAACCACTCCCTCCTTGACAGGCTCACATCCTGACTGTTGTGACTCCATCCTCTGCTGGCTCTGCTCCAACCTCATTGGCTATTCCTTTTCAATCTGCTTTTCTCTTACACTTTCAATCTACTTTTATCTTGTAAATGGTGATGCACCTCAGTGCCTGGCCCTGGGATATTATTTATCCTCAAAGATTTCAATCTGTTTCCCACAAGGAGCCAAAGTAGTTCATTTAACCCATTACCCATTTAGGAAAAAACAATGCAGCTCTGGCAGCGTTAATTTAATTTTACAGAAACATGCTCTTTGAGGCTGAAGCAAATCCAACTGGTTTTCAATGTGAAAATAAAATATAAAAAATGTTTTTTGAGTTATTTTGAAGCAGAACTTGTCTCTAATCCTAATGGGGGGGGGGGGGGGGGGGTGATCAGTATTTAATAATTTTTTTATATGGTAAATTTCAAAGCACGGAACAACACAAAGTAGAACATCTAGGATTTGACATTTTCAGCCATCGAGAATTACTGTATTTTGTAAATGGAAAACCACTACTGAAAACAGAATGCTATAAATAGAATGATTTCATTTGTTTCCAAAGACTATTGATACACTAGAGTGATGCAAAAATAATAATAAAAGGGAGATATTTCATGGCAAACTTTGGGGATAAGATCAGGACTGTAATCCACGAGTTATCTCGGGGTAAATGCTGCAGCCCCAAGTACTGCCAGCTAGTATTCTCGGGGCAAATGAGAAATGGGTTAAAATGTAGACATATTATTCCCCAACTTGAAATTATTCAGTGACTTACCACTTACGTAAAAGAAAACCCAAATGTCTGCCGAGGCCTACAGACCCTGAATGAGCTGCCCTTATTTCCCTAACGGCATCTCATGCTATTCAGGGCTGTGCATTCTTCATTCCCTACGCCTAGAATAGTGGTTCCCAACTTGGGGTGATTTTGTCTTCCAGGGGATGTCTGGCAATGGCCAGAGTCATTTCCAGTTTCCCAGCTGGAGCTGAGCGGTGAGGGGTGGACACTGCTTTTGGTATCCAGTGGGTTGAAGCCAAGGAGGCTGCTAAACATCCTGCAGTGGACAGGATAGTCCCCCACAACAGAAGAGTTTTACATTTTATGGTCCAAAGTGTCAGTAGTGAGAAACCCTGTTCTACAACACTCAAGCACACCCCTGAGTCTCCCAGTGGCGGACTCCGTTCATCCTCCACACCTCAGTTTTAAGTTCATCATCTTAGGAAAGCCATCCTAGAACTCTGCTTATCTCTATCACAATGTCCTGTTAATTTACCTCATATCATTCATCACAACCTGTGACTGTTTTGCTTATTTATTTGCTTACTTATTGTCGTTCTCACACGAAGCAAACTATATGAAGGGCCCTTCTGTCTTGATCACCGTTCTGTGAAGTTGGCGACCGTGGCCCAGAGTAGGCATCAATAAAGAGTTGTTTATCACCTGAATTAGCATCTGCAATAAGGCACTGCAATAAGGCACGGGAAACTTAACAATAAGGCTTTCTTTTATGTTTTTTCTTTTTTCCTATAAGATTGAAATACACAGTTACCAAGAGAGCAGAGTGAAGACGCCTGGAATTAAGCTGTCACGACCAGCAGTGTTTCCTTGGGAGGCTGCCAGCCTGCTGTCAGAATCCAGACGCGCTCCACGAACACCCTGTTGTCCTGAGCAGCTTCTCACAGTCAGAACCAGATGCAGGGTAATATTATGGCCAAATCGACAGCAGTCTGTGAGGTGCTAAACATCATAAAGAAAAGAAAGAAGGTAAGAGAGAACAGTACCAAAAAATGAGATAAAATTATAGTATTGTTAATCAAGTGATAGAAGGTTAGAAACCCTAATTTTTTAATATGTGCATATCTGAAAAAAGCTGTTTGAAAAAATGTGTTTGGAAGTGTCTGATTAAGACACATTTTGATTCTTTCAATTAAGGAAGTTATCTATTGTGGACATATATGCTTCATCTTTTTCTGCTTTTGGTAATAGATACCACTTAACCACAGGGTGGGCATAATCTGAGTCGGGTATTTCACCCCTCTCTGGCTGAAATGATTGAGGTGGGGGTGATTCAGGCTAACCAGCATCCTTTCCAAGGAATTTTCAAATTAGAACTTGCAGGAAAGATCCCTTTTTTCTCTGGTTGCAAAGTGTAAAGATGCGTATTCAGAGCTGCTTGTGGCAATGTGCCTTGCCATTGAGTGTAGCTCATCTGAAAGAATAAGGCAGGATGGGAGAGAGAGGGAGAGAGAGTCCCTAAAGGTCCTCTACCCTCTTACAAAGTAGGAAGTCAGGAGCACTGGACCCCTCAAAGCTAGGCAGCATGACGTTTTCTTAAACATCAGAAGATCAAATTCAATATCTATGACATCTTAACCAACTCTTCCTCAGCTGTACGTCTCCATCTTTCTAAGCTTCTGTTGTACCAGAGTAAACATTTGCTAGTTAACCACACTTAGTTTAACCAGTAGCCTCCTTAATTTTTGTTGACATAGAGTCAGCTTAGGCTATTTCATTACCTTTGTAGGTTATTTCACTTTGAAACATTCTAATTTTCTTATCTGTAAAGTTGAGATGAGAAATAATACTTATATATGATGTCTTTTGATAATGCCCCAGATAAAAGCATCTGTAAAGCCCTACACTGTGTTATTAGGGCCATTAGTGCTGTTATTATGATTGCCAATATTGTTGTCATCAATGCTAATATGATGCTTTAGGAACCTGTATATTGTTTTTCTTGCTGTAGTATGTATTTTATAACAATCTCAAAGGTGCAGGAGGCTTTAGATGTCATCTGGTTCAGCCTCCCACTCACTGGAGGATCACCTTCCCCAGTGGTTGTCCAGCCTCTGTTCAGAAACGGTGACAGAAGTAGAAAACTTAATGCTTTGTGAGGCAGCCTATTCTTTGTTAAAACTTTTTTAACTGTTGAGAAATTTTTATCACAATGAGCTGAAATCCACCTCCCAGTAATTACCACACACTGGTCTTATTACTGTCCTTTGTGGCCACAGAAGTCTCTGTTGTCTTTTCTATAAGACTATTTAACTTGAAAACATTTTTTTTTCCTGTTTCCCAGCTAAATACACTCAGTTCTCTCAATTTTTGAAGGCCTGGTAAATGTTAAACTAATCAACTCAACTTCACTTCATCCAACAATTTAAATTCTAAAAAAATAAAATAAAATGAAATAAAGTCAATTCTAGCATATAATATAAAATGGTCAAATATAAATAAGAAAATGAATCAGGGCTGTAGGAAATTAAAATACAACTAGAACATTAAGAATGAGAACTAAAGAACAGAAATATGCATGATCCAGTAGCTTAAACTTGTTTGGCTCTGAAGTAAAATCAAAAGTGGATATGATATTGAAGTTATCAGCAACAGGAAACATTTTTCTGTCATCATCTGAAACGCCTTTTCCCTCATGTGGGCCTTCATCGAAGGCGGCCATTATCCATGTACACCGAAGGTAGTCTGGTCAGCATGCCCATGGAAAATGCGATAACAGGCTGCATATGCCATCTGTGAAACTGAAGTCACAATGCACTTTTGTTGTCAGCTTCTGAAGAAATGTGGCACCCAAAAATAAAAACAGGTTTTTACAATTACCCTGATTATAGTTTGGGGAAATTACACCCTCCCTTGGTTCAGACACTGTGTTTTTATCATGACAGTTTGAGTAAGATTGATTTAACTTATTTTGCAAGTATGTCACTTTGTTAGCCAGTGGAAGTTTGTGTTCAAAAACTGAATTTTTTTATTTGATTATTTTGTTTTTATGAACTGGTATTAAGCCAGGTTTCCCAAATCTTAATGACATTATTTTTTTTAGACATAAATGTTTATATTGCCTCAGAACACAAGCAGTTTCATCATCATCTGTTTCTTTCATTTCTTTAAAACATCCTATTTGGTTTTGAAGTTTTAGTCTACATCTTATGAGATTCACTATTCTTCCTAGATTTTTGTGTTGTCGATGTATTACCTTCTTTGTCTTCAGCTGAATCATTGAGGAACATGTTGAAGTAGGCTGGATTCCTGATGTTCAGCTCCAACTGTGGCCAAAGTTAACCTGAATGGCAGCATTAAAACTGCTTAGAAAGCCAAGAGGAGACCATGTGTGAGAGCGACATGGTATCATAAAAAGCATGGCCTTTACACTTGGGCAGACCTAAAGTTCAAACCCTGACTTTACCATTTAGTCTTCATGTGTGACCTTGAACAGTTATTAACCTCTCTAAACCTCAGTGTCCTCATCTGTATGCATCAGGGGACCCTAGCTGATCCCTAACTAGGTAGCTGTTAACAGGGTTAGTAGGTTGCCAACCGACCCCTTGTGGGGATTTATTCTTATGTTTTTTTGGGGGGAGGGGGGAGCAATGTTTTGTAATCTGAGAGAAAGAATGAAAGAAAGAGATAGTAGAATTGCTGGTGTTCAGAGGCAACCTGATATGATAGAAAAAGTACTGGATGGAGAATTATAAAACTTCTTAACAAGTAGCCGTGTGGTTGTGGGCTGGTCAATTCACTTCTTCTAACCTCTCTTTCCTAATTCATAAATGAAAGGAGTGGACCACGTGCTTCTGAGTGCTAAAGATTTGAAGTTCAGGATCTGTTCCCAGTTGTTATTTAATTCCAAAATATGTGCCAAGAACTAAGTGCTTTAATGCAGATTATTTTTACTTAACTTTCCCAACAACCCTAAAATATCAATATTTAGCTATTATTAATATGTAATATTTATAGACAGTGAAAGTGAGATATGTAGCATGGTGTCTGCACAGAAAAGGCACTCAATAAATGTAAGCTGAATGACTAAAGAAAAGAACATATCAGTTCTTTCCGGTCACAGCTATGGAAATACAGCCAAGTAGGTAGAAATGAGTGAAGGCCATCTGTACTCTGCTAATAGATCCAGAAGTAAAGGCCAGAAATAGCTAGAGATTTTGTCTTTAAGCCATTCACTAGGATTTGGTTCATAAATATCTCTTTAATGTTTTTATAAAACAAATTTCATAACATGTTTTATAGAAACGGTTCTTTCGACTCTTAGAGATGGAAAGGACCTCAGACTGGTTTGTAAAAATCCCTCACTGTGCAGACAGGGTGGCTTAAACTCAGGGAGGCGGTTTCCAAGCCCTGCTGGACGCTGCTGGAGCCGGGGCCACGTCCACTTCCCAAACGCTGGGGAGCGGCCTGGTGTCGGATACTGTCCCGGGAACATTCTGAGTTTCACGAGAGATGGTGCTGTTAAAGTGCATGGAATTTCTTTGGTATCCAAGCATTGGCACCTTCGTACTCTTCTGAGAGTTGACGGAAAGGGACCGCAGGAGGAAGTCAGGAGCATTTCACAATGCAGGTTGTCTCTTTCTGGATTATGATGTCATGGAAGTTCTTTATGAAAAACACTAAAGTGTTTGGACATTTACCAAGTTTCTTTCCCACCCCTCAGGAACCTGACAGATCTGTCTCTGTGACACACGCATGCACACACACAAAACTGTGTGTCTGTACTAATTGGTTTTTAAGTATTTCTTTAAAAAATACAATAGTAAAATAACACTCTTTGTCTTTGCTCACAGCACACTGGCCGAGGCACCGATCCCAAAGGAAGCTACCCTGGAGAGCGTGTTCTTTTAAAAATGACAGAAACTTCCAGGGCACCCGTGTTTTCAAGGTAAACTTCCTTGCCGGAATTCACAGTCAAAAGAAAAGAGGAAAATAAGGGTTTTTTTATAGAGTAATAAAATTGTTGGAAAATATTCGGTGATAGAAAAACTTCAAAAAATTATATGAAAGCAGGAATGCTGTAGTACTGAGTTTATTTTTCTTAACCATTAGTGCTCTTGAGTCTTTCATTCTCTTTACGAAACAGGCCCTAAAACTGAAGTTGCGCAGGGAAAATACTAACTCTTGACAACAATAGGCCTGCAGTGTGCACTAAAGCCTTCTTGTACATTTTAAAATCAAGGTTTTTCTGATTAAAATGTTCTGCTACTGTTTCAAATTCTTTTTATTCTGAAGAACTCTATTAAATTAGATATAATGGTTTTAATGTGAAGGAGGGAAGCCATTTCAGTTGCTAAAAACAATGGTAACATTTCCGTCCCTAATAGCAAGCAGCTATGATCCAGTTCACATGAACATGCATGCGAGTGACGTCCTCTGATATTTTATTTTACTTTATCCTATTTCATTTAAAAAGCTGCTGATTACACCAGCTGAATTGATTTCCTGACCCCTTAGCAGAACACGGCTACAGTTGGAAAGACGTGGAGCAGGAGGTTTCTAGTGGAAGGGGCAATATTTACTCTTTAATACAGTATAGAAATTTACTTCCAGTTAGAAAATAGTGTTAATTTTGGTTTGATACTGTCACATTGACAGTTTTTTACTGGTAAAAGTAAAACTTCCTAATGTAGTAGCAAAGGCCTTCACATCTCTGATTCCGCCTCTCACTAGCATCGCCCCTCATTCAGTCTTATTTCTCTGTGCTTAATAAGTACAGGTAGATGCGAGATTATTTCCAGGCTGCCTCCAGGAGATGTGTGGACTGTTGCCCTGTGGATGATTGTATTCTCAACTGAGACAGGAGAAAGAATAAGACAGGTGGGGGAGCGTTAGAGCAGAAGCAGGATTCTTGGCTCCTAATTTTAGACCCGCAGTGTGAGACTGGGCTAGTATCTTAGCTCCTCTCATCTAACTTCCCATTCTGTAAATGAGGGGAGTTGATCTAGAATATTTCAAAATAGTGTCTAATTCTAAAGTTCTTTTAGTCTAATGCTTGTGAACCAAAGAGAGAGTTTCATTATGCTATGTACATAGTACTTGTAGCTTGTGTTTGGCAAAATAATAACTCGTTCTTTGCTTATTATTATATTCAAAATAGTAATATCTGTTTGCTATGCTAATAGAGGACACTTAAGTAAACATCGGGGTGTGGAATTGTACAAATAGTATAGTCTAATACATTCTGATAATTATGCTTACGAACCATATTGGAACATTTATGATATGTGCATCTGACAACATGGTGATTTTTCTGCATTGCTGTGTATCTGTTCGGGCTACTGTAACAGCATATCATAGACTGGGTGGCTTATAAACAATAGACATTTATGTCTCACAGTTCCAGAAGTAGGGAATCGCTTCTTGGCCTTTTGGCTAAGATCAAGTCTAGAAGCTGGGAAGTCCAAGGTCAAGGTGCCAACAGGCTTATAGTCTAGTGAGAGCTTGCCGCCTGGTTCATATAGGGCTATCTCTGTGTCCTCACACGGGGAAGAGGCGACATTGCTCTCTGGGGTCTCTTTTATGAGGGCACTGATCACATTCATAGGGGCTCCATGCTCATGACCAACTCATCCCACACAGGCCTATCCCCTAATGCCATCGCGCTCTAAGTTAGGGTTCCGACATATCAGTTTTAGGGAGCTAGACACATTCAGTCACCAGCATTATAAGTTTAATGCTTGAGAGTAGAAGTTGGAAAGTATTCCTCCTGCCTTTTCAAGGTAAGGGAGAAAAGAAGAAAAGGTTGATTGCATTTAGGGGGATTTTCCCATATTTTATAGAAAAATGACCTCCCTTCCCTGGTCATGACTTCCGGATGCCTAATGTTGTTAAGCAGGGTGGAATCTGCTCCCCAGCCCCCACCCACACACACTGAGAAAGGGACTTGGGTGATTGTTTTTATTCATTACACTCTAGATACGATTGTGCCAATGCATCAATGCATTAGAATCCAAGTGACGTGTGTTTGTGATTCGAAGTATTGCAAGCATGTATTTAAATGGAAAGCCATTTTAGTTTTTAAAAAAATTAAGGGTTTGTAGCAATCAGTTCCATGGGAACTCCGTTCTGAGGTGTAAGGTATTTCTGTAGAGGTAAGGTAGGTACAGTGATCAAGGGAAGTGTCCACTGTATTGATTTTTTTAAATTCTCAAGTGACATAGAAAATATGCAGATGCTCACAAGAAGTAATATTTTAGCAAGGCCCTAAACAGGCTCCCTTCGTTGCAGTTTTGAGTCTGGAGAATGGAGCTAATACAGTCAGTCCACTTTGTGTTTCTCGTGCGTATATTTAATGTTCTCATTGTTCCAACATGTATTAGTTCCAAATCAGGGCAAAGTATATTTATCTGGAAGCAGTTCCAGTATAACCTGTAATCTAAGTCAGTTCTAAATGCTTTTGTTTTCTTACTGTGTGGTCTTGATAATATCTTATTTTGTTAGTAACAACAGCTAGTATTAATAAGCCTTTATCATATATCGGGTAATGTACTTTATTATGCAGCATTTTAAAGGTAGATACTAATATTAGCCCCATAATTCAGATTCATTCATTTATTTATTTATTTATTTATTTAACTAACTATATTAGGGAGTAATAAGTGCTATGAAAAAAGTAAAATGGAAGCACAATAAGGAGTTAGCAGTGTGCTCCCTTAAATAAGGGTGTTCAGGGAAGGTCTCAGACAGAGGTGGCATTTAAGCCACACAGAGTTGGAGAAAAGTACGACTTTCAGAATGAAGAAAACTGCTTGAGGTTACATCGCTGACGTGTGGAGCATTCGCGAGCTGGCACTGTTAAATACACTGCTTTCATGTGTTACTTGCAAGTGAGGGATGATAAAGAAAATGCAGTGAGAGCATCCGCATGGGTGACAGTTCACATCCGACAGCTGCGCACATGTAGAGCCAGACTCCTAAGGGGAAGGGCTCCAGAAACCACCGAATGGCACAGTTAGCTCCTGGACAGCCCGGCTGTGTTCCCCTTTGGCCTGCTTCGTTCTTGCATTCCTTTTCTCTCTTTTCTATTTATTTTGCTAGTGCTGCAGCCTCTATAACAGTTCTTCGATCAGTGGTTTTAAAATAGGACATGACGTTGAATTTATCTTTTTTTCTTCTGACTTTTCCCCGTCCTGTTTCCTGAGATGTCACTATCTCCTACCCTTCCTAAGTTGTCATTGAAATGTGTTTCAAAATACTACACAATACTGAATAGTAAGCACATTCTTTTTGGGTCAGAGCTGTAATCTCTTAAAAATAGCTTTTCCCCACTCTTTGCCATATGTACCAAATCTTCCTATTGTGAGCACATCATATTGGGAAGCCAGGGAAAGTTCAGAGCCAGGGGTGAAATCTAGCGCTTCTGTTTAAGGGACTTAAATAGGGGCACACCCTGTTATTTAACTAATAATACTTCAGTTAAGCCATTGAACTCGTATAATTTTACTTACTTTTTTCTTAGTTTTGAGGAATTTAACCTTTTAAAGCATAATCATGTGAAGTGCTGGGATCCACTAGTTTGGAGTGGAGTCCCCTTTCCTGCTCTTCTGGCAAAAGCCTGGCACTCTTCCACCTTTTTCAGAAAGCGAGCTGCCTGTCTTTCTACAGAATGGAACATGTGGAGGTCGAAAGTATTTTTCAGAAGAAAAGGAGTATTCAAAGCAATACTTTCCTAAGCTTAATAAAAAGCAGTTATGGCCAAGAAACTGCAGTGATGTCATTAAGTTTTATCTTGCATAAGCAGCAGAGTGAGGAAATTCCAGAATTAATAAGTCTGCCGGTACAGCCGTGCCCTGAGCTGGAAAGTTCACGGTGTTCTTTTCATACTCACCACTGGACACTTTGCTCCACATTAGCCTTTGTGAGAATAATTGGCTCCCTCCATTTCCAAGCTGCTAAAACATTTATAAATGAGTCTATTTAGAAAATGTGAAATTTTAAGTAGATGCAATAAATGGTCACTTTGACTTAAAATTGTTGTCCGTGTTTGCATTTGATTCTGCAATAACCAATAATTAGTCATTTTTAATGATCAAATCTTTTCAAATATTGAGTTAAGAAATGAAAAATACTAGCTTTGAGAAATGATTGGAGAGAATGTAGAGTTACAAACCAAGAACGATTATTTTAAACATAACTCCAGTTATTAATGGCACTCTGGTTGTTGTCTACAGAACAATTGTCATGCACTTCCGTCCCCTTTATTTCTTCTTCTTTCTTCCTTCTTTGTCCTTACAGGGGAAACAAAAGGAAGGTTACATTGATCAAAAGGGGGCACGATGCCTTGTAGAGAGATGAGCAGGTTTAATGAGAGAGTATGCTTCTGTTTTTCTGATTTTATAATTAAGCGTGCATATTTCTTGTTTTATTGAATTCATTTTCAACACAGTCAGAAAGTTCAGCTTTTTACACTTAAGAGTGTCTGAATGACTTTGGAGGCTGACTCTAAAATACCTCAGTTTATACCTGTATTTGCCTAATTAAAATAATGGGAATTTCTTATTATTTTGTCTAGATGTAATAAAGAAAGTAGTTTAAGGCTCAATTTTATTCTGAAAGAGAAGTAATGAACATGAGTTCTTAGATCGTGTATTTTTTTTTTTTTTTTACACCCACAGCACCTGATCTTCCTAGGTGGTCTCCCATCCAAGTACTAACCAGGCCTGACCCCTGCTTAGCTTCCAAGATCAGATGGGATCAGAGGTGTTCAGGGTGGCATGGCCATAGGCTAGATCATGTATTTTAGAGTGAAGCACACCAAGTTCTTCCCTTTTTGAGCTAAAATTAAGCTAATCCACTTTAGTGCTCTGAAGCTCAATTTTCTTCCATAACACCTTCCCCACAGGATAATTACAAAAATAGAATAATATTAAAATATATATTAAATAGCCTTTATAAAGCAGTGAGTATAGTGCTTAGCATTTAATAGTCCATCAACATATTTTCAATCCTTTTTCTTTTTAATTTTCTTTCTCCTTTATTTCTTTTTTTTAATGAATACAAATGTGGGTGGAAAAAATATCAGTCTTCTGTTCTAAATAGACTATGAAATTTCTTCAGACTTTGAAAGATTTAGCTGTTTTTCAGGCCAGTGGAAAACCCATTCAAAATTCCTTTTGAATTCTTAATTTTATAGCAACTGGAGTGTGAAATTTAGGCATTTCTAGAGGTATCAAAACAGCTGAGCTAGAATTAAGAGACACTTCCAGGAAAGCAAGAAATACAATAGTGAACAGAGGATTAGCCCATCATTTTCTACCCAATACTTAGGATTCTCCCTTTTTAAATACTGCTTTAGGGTACTAGGGAGTACTGTTCTTTAGCTAACATTTTATTGCTAGGCCCCTTTTTGGTGGTTGACAGAATGGTGACACTGGGCATAGAGTTTATTTGGAGATAGTTAAAACCATGCAATAAAATTCCAATTTAATAAAAAATAGTAACTCATTTCAAACTGCTAATAAAAAACTAAACCATTTCAGCAAAATGCATAAGAAAATAACTAATATTTATTTTTAAAACATTAAAATGAACAAAAAAAATGCATAATTGGAGCCTCATACCTAGAGTTTATCATAATTGCCAACGTTATTATTTAAAACAGGTAACACCAAAACATGAATAAAACTAACATATCTTAAAGACATATTTTAAATGATATAAATTATCTATAATGATAATATGTATAAGTACAATACATCTATATTTTTACTTTCTAGGGATTGTCATTTGTCATAAAAAAAAATTTTTAATCTCTCTACTTAAAAGTCTAGAAGATGATTAAAATCACCACCAATCCCAACACTATGTACAGATTCTTTTGAATAGTCAGTGTTGCTACTTGCCATTTTCCTTACACTATTATTCACGCTCCTTCTTCCTATCTCCTGGTCTGAATCTGGTAGATAGTTTTCTGTGGATGGAACACTTCTCCATTTAACATCCGTCACAGAACTCTCCACTGAACTGAAATGGGAAGACTTGCTCTTCACTTCTTACCAGTTCTGTGTTATATGCTTCCTCACCCATATTTTAAGATATATCTATAACTTTGTATTAGCGTGAGTCTTTTATACCAACATATTCACCTACTTCATAGTAGATATGTGTTATATTACTTTCAAATTTGTTCATGTTCTTCTGTTTCTTGTCTTTGTTTATGTTTTATAGCATCTACTCCTTAGTACATAGATTTGAGCAGATTTTAAATATTCAGCAAAGACAACAGCCGATTCAAATTACTCTCTCTCCCTCCCTCAATACATATATTCATATGTATGTTAGTGTGTATTTTACTTGTTGTTATGCTTCTAAAAATGTATACATAAAGTTGAACCTAATCAACATATAGCATCAGGATGTGTTGAACCTGAATCGTGAGTACACTGTGGTCTTTAAAACGTAAGGAGCATGATGTTCCTTGAGTCTTGACTGTGTTTCGATTCTAGATTCCATTTGAAAAACTTATTCCAGAGTAGCTCATATGAAAGGAAACCAAGATGAAACCTTTTACTGTCACTTATTCTTCCGGACTTCCTCAGTGAAAAGGCCGGATTGTTTAGACCAGGTGAAAACAAAATTATGAATAAAGACAAGTGAGTTAAAAGGCTTGAAAACAAGGTTCTGAGTTGTTTATTAGTATTTGATCTGAGATCGAAAATAAATGCCATCAAAG
Organism: Eidolon helvum; assembly: GCA_000465285.1. Lineage (NCBI taxonomy): Eukaryota > Metazoa > Chordata > Mammalia > Chiroptera > Pteropodidae > Eidolon > Eidolon helvum. The sequence goes on from KE787397.1 coordinate 15,591, forward strand.
GAAACTTGCTAAATCTCTATTAAATGATTGCTGCTAATGGAGAGTGTGAGCGGCCTGGCGGATCAGCGGACTGATGAAACAGCAGCATTTGTGTTCAGAGGCGTTTGTGGCACAGGCTCCTTCTCATAAGTCTTCTGATTCCGGCACAGCGGTACCCTCTGTGGGTTCAGTCGTAATTACTATGGGAACATTCTCAGATATCCATCCCTTTGGGGTCCTATTAAAGGACCGTCTGCCAGAGAGAGGGTTGGAAAAAGGCATGAACCTGGAATCTCTGAGAAGTAGGAGCTCAAAATCTGGAACCGAGAATTTAACCATTTTTGATGCTTTTTCAAAACCTCCAAATGGGGTGGCAACTCTGTGGGAAGTGAAAAAGAAAAAGAATATATTAACTGATTTTCTAATATATTTGCTAGAAAATAAAAAAAACTTAATTCATGACTTTACAGGCATGTTATGCTATAGTCTTAGTAGGATTTTCAGTCTTTGACCTCTGAGACAGGCATTTTCGTTTAAGGACCATGCCTTTATGACAAAATGGGTATTTGATAACAAGTTAGTATAAAGTCCCTTTGTATGTACTCTTAGTTTGGGATTAAACTAATCTAGTTTTAGAACCCTGAGATCATCATAAAAATTGTTTGCCTGTGCCTTTGCTAACTGTACTTCCCCTGCTTAAGATACTTCCTCCCTGCCCTCACTCAACCTGTAAGTTCTAACATCCCGCCAGCTTTCCCAGCCCATACCTGCTTCCTAAGCCAAATTCCTGTAGCATTGATTGTCTTCTGTCAGTCATTCAGGGCCTATGACAGAGTACTTAGATGATCATTAATCTCAGAACTTAATCAGGAACTTCGATTATCATTCAGGTGCTTTGTGATCATTAAACTTCAGAAGGCAAAGCAGTGACAAGAGCTCGCAGGTAGGGGCCGGGTGCTGTGCACCAGCCGCTGCTTTAAGTGCCCCTCAGACTGTGTCAGTACAGGAATCACCCTGGGCCCTTGTCAACAAGAATCAAAGAGTCTTTGACTCAAATTTGATTCAGTTTGTAAAAAAAAACTTCTTATTCTCGGATGTCCAGGATGTCCAAGACAATATTTTTCATTTTAGAAACTTGCCATTGCATACCATTAATTTGTTCATTTCTTGACTCTTCCATTTATTCTTACAGCAAATAACTGATCTGCACATATCTAGACACTGCTGTGGGCTAGGAATTCAAAGCCGAAAGGACTATAGTGGATCTTAACTTCAGTGAGCTCACAGAGAAGTAAAGAGTGCAACGTGAGGGAAAGAACAGCACACTGTGGAATACAGTAGTTACCCTATGGGAACAATATCCAAAATGCTGAGGAGCTTAGGGCATAAAGCACCAATCTGCCTGGTGGGTCAGGAAACGCTTCTTAAGCTTGGAGCCTGGGTACCAGCCCCGTGGTGTGTAGAGCTCAGTGCAAAATGAAAACTCGGGACCCTTGTTAAAAAAAATGGTTAAGAATTTCAAAACAGAGCAAAGCATTTAACCAAGCATGGCCCTTCTGGGTGGGGCTGTGCCCTCGCACAGGCCACACACGTCCAGCTCTGGGAGTTAAGGGTGTATGTTATCCACTGGGGACAACAGGCTGGACTCGGACATTTCTAGACTCAGGCTGATTTGGGTCACTTAATCTTGTGTTTATGAATTCCTGAAATGAATTTTACTCATTAACGTATTTTTTATTGAATTAAAACAAAGAGGAAATGTTTCTCTTCTGTTGAACTTCAATATTAGGGTTTGACATTTAGTACATTCCTTATACCTTTTTTGTCCAGTTCTGTGCTGTTTTTCCCTCCCAATTTGTGGGTTTTCTTCTCTTGTAAATGAAAACATTCCCTTCGGTCTCATCACCCATCTCCTACCTCCTACCCCTGATCCAGTGAGAGATTGCTGTTTAGAAAGCAGAGTGTTCTTTTCTTTGGCACCTTTGAGCCTACATCCTGTTTATTTGAATTTTTGTTGCCCTCAGCACATAAAGTAAAGAAAGCCCATGAACAGAAATGTTAAGCATTCAAGGTGAGAGACTACTGGTAAGATATTTAAGACTTCTGAAAATAGTTTCAAGTTTTAGTTAAACTTAGTGAAGCAAAAGTTTCCACTAAAAGATTTGGAACATTCTGCTGAGAGATAACCATGTATTTCTATCCCATCCATAACATACATTCTTCCAACATAGATCTGACTTAAAATGATTTTAACACTTTGTCAGCTACACACTGAATAATAAGCCCATTCCTCTCAGAATCACAGTTAATGGATGATTTCTTGTTTATTGTTTAGTAATGGGATTGCATTTGTACAAATTAATAGTGCTGGATGTATAACACACCCATGATAATTACTGATTACAATGTAAAGAACAATGTAAAACAATTGTATAGAAATTAAAATAAATTATTTTACTAAATACCTCACATACGTAATATATTTAAAGATACTTAATCATATAATCATAGAGCTTATTTTACAGATGAGGAAATTAGTACAAAGAGAGGTTAAGCAACATAGTCAAACATACAGCTTTCTAAAGCAGTGCTGGAAACCTTGCTCCTGGCTTAATTTTCCTCACATGTTACATGGGTGAATAGAGTATTATTTGAATATAGTATAATATTTAAATATACTCAGCGAGTACAAGAATGCAAAGTTACGTTAACCTAGGGGCCACTGGGCGCCAACTCCCATCTGGTCATTACCTCTGCTGAACGCTAGACTGCATCTCTCCCTCACATGCTTCATCAGCAGTATCGGATAATTATGTGTGATAAGGGGGGCCACCAAATAATACCATTTTATTCTTTGCAAAGGATTTTGGGAATATTGTTGATTAGAGTGGGCCTCCAGTCTCCTTTCTCTGCCACAATTCAACCCCTTCTTAAATTCTGCGGTACACCTTGTTTATGCCATAGGTGTATTAAGGAATAGATGTAGTTCTAAGGCTCTTAGCATTATTACTAATAATGCTTAAAGTATTAGATGTAGTACTAGTATACGTACCACTCATAATAGATGTAATAGTAATATTAATTACTATAATAGTGTGTGAAAACTAAAAGTTTCATAGTTCTTTAATGTAAAAGTGTTAAACACAATCACTATTTTAATGCAGCTTTTGTGGTATTCTTATGTAAACCAAGGATTTACTGCTTAATTTATTAATTTTTAGGCAAATAGTCACTAAGCAGCCTGAACACCAGGTCTACATTTTTGTGGTTGTGAGAGAGCATACTGGAGATATTTTACTCTAAAATGAAAATCAAGTGATCAAAGAATGGATGACTATTAAAAGATATTTAAAACCCCATGAAAATTATTTTAAAAATGGGTAACGGAATAATAAATGTCCATTGTGAAAACTAAAAAGCTGATATTATTTGTCAATATTTTTGGTAGCATGAGTTTGGGTTTGTACCTGTGCTGGTGTCTTGGGCCATAAACCCCTTAATTACCTTTAATCTGTCTTAAAAATATATAAATTGGAACCTGGAATTACACAGTGGTTCTCATGTTCCTATATGTGAATTATTTCTGAAATATTGAACAGCATTATCATTTAAAATAACAGATAACCTAATATCAAAACTTTGAGAAATTATTATTAAAACAACATTTTTTAAATGTGGAAGATAATCTTGCTATTATAATAGTGATGGTTTCTGAATAATTTCCTTCATTTTTATACTAAAAAAACTGAGTTTTGGCTTATTAGCAATACTGCAAAAGTGAATCTTTGCCTAGACTTAGGGGTTATCCTATATTGATATTTTGAGTCTCTTCTTAAAAGAAAAACATTCTTTTGTATCAGAGGATTCCATTCTCTGTACTGTGATATAAAATCCATGGTATTACATGCCGCCAGTCACCCAGAAGAACTGAATTACCTGTTAAAGCTCCTATAATCAGGCAGTTCTGCCTTTCCTTCAGGCTTGAAAAGTTTAGGGTATAAAGCCTCCAAGAGCTCGGGGTCACCACTAATGGCCTGTTCCCAGGGCGACTGGTAGTACTTAGGGACAGCTGTGGTGTTGAATCTTTCAGGAGGAATTTCCTTCAGTGGCCCAGAATATCCTTTGGAAAAATATAGCAAGAATAAGTAAACTTAGAGTGCCTGAGAATTACAAAACTCCACCTAACATTTAACCCTGTTTAATTTCATACAGGATAAATTATGAAGAACACATTCTTTTCATGATCTCTCAGAAAAGAGTAGTCTGAAAGTATTAGACATTTTAAGCCTCTTTAAGCTTATGGAATTTTCAAAAGAAACCACTTTTCTTAATGTTTAATTTTACCAAATCATACAGTTATTTCTTCCTCGACTATTTTAGTATATATTTGTTCAGTGAAACTATTCATTTATTTTTTAAAATTATGCCCATTATGGTATTTATATAGGCTCCGTATAGCACAACTAAAGCATTAATTTAAAAATGTGTATTGCGTGTCCTAGTCGGCCTGGGCTCTGGGGAAGCAGCACCGAAGACAAACCCCCCTCGTCTCGGAGCTGATGAGTAGAGATGGTGTTCGGGTGTTGTCTGTCTTAGAGTGCTGGGCCGTCCCAGACTGTGACGCCTCAGATGGTGAGGTGCTTCGTTGCCACTGCCTCGGTCAGGCACGATGTGTCCATCCTGTGTTGGCCTCGTTCCTGAAGATTTCTAACCTCACTAGCTTTCCTGCGTCTGGTCTCAACTCTGCAGCTTACTCTTCTCACAAGGGCTAGACTTTTCTGTAAGTGCTATTTAAAAGTCACACAAATTCCTGCAGAAACGTCAGACCATTTTCACATGCATCCAGTGGCATCTTCAGATGTCCAAGGCACAGCCATCTACACGACAGCCCTCCCTGGCTGTGTCCTTGCTGTGATTCTCTTCGTCACCGTTGGATTGCTCCTCCTCGTACGTTCCCCTCGGCTCCTTCCCATCTGAAATGTTTTGTTTCCTTTTGTCTTTTACACTAAAATGTTTATCTCCTTCAAAAGATCTTAACAATTCACTTCTGGGAGGTTTTTTGTTTGCAGTAATTTAAGTTTCTTGCGATCCTCTCCAGCGTCTAAGAGGAGTCTCTTAGTCAGCGTCTTTGCTCAGCTTGCCATTCACGTGCTGCTGTCACTCGAAGCTCTTTACTTACGCTATACTTTCTGCCTAGAAAATTCCATTTCTACCCATGGCTTTAATTGTGACCTACGTCTTGATGATTCCAAGTTTCAATTTTTGATCCCCAGGCCTTTCTCTTCCACCACCTACCATATTTGTCCAAATGAATATTCCCCTGGCACAGTTTATGTCCTGTGCACACCTAGGCACAGCTGTTTTCTAATACACCCTGCTGCTTTTCCTGTATTGCTCATCTTAGCAAATGTTGTCACTCTGCCCTCAGATGCCCAAAACAGAAAAAACCGTTATCCTAAATTCCCCTCATTCCCACAGGAAGTCACTGAGTTTCATCAACTATGCTTTTTGAGAGTTTCTGAAATAATGCCCCTCAGACTTCATGTTTCTGACTTGCCTTAGGTTAGGTACCTATTTAAAATGTTGGAAATGGGCTTTTCCCTCCAGAAATTCGGCTTCACTAAGTCTCAGGTATGGCTTCCAAATCTTATGTAAGTGATTTTCATAGAAAACATTGGCAAATCTTGCTCTAGAAAATTTCTTGTGTCCTCCTCATTTCCATGACAACTGTCCTTCTGCCTGGGCTTGGACTACAGCCTTCACTAATCCTTTAGCTCTCAGCCCCTCTCCCAGGCACCCCTCACACTGCTGCACCACCTCCCCCAACCCCGGGACCTTTCATCTAGAAAACTTGATGTTGTCACTCACTTCCTTACTCTGTGCTATCACAGCTCCCAGGACGAAAATATAAGCTACTCAGCATGACACACATGTGCCTACCAGCCTGTCCAGCCTCACCTGACGTTTCCTCTTACGTTTTATTCTCCAGAACTACGTAGATCTACTTGAAGCTTGTTGTGTCCCCTGTGCCTACTTGTTCCATTTGTTCCCGGAGCCTGCTCTCTGCAATTCTTGTCACCTGCCAGTCCCCATCTTGAGCCTTAGCTTGAGGATGCTACTTCTGTGTGGCCACTCCCCTCTCCCCAGGAAATCAGGGTCATCGTTCCTGGTATGACACACGTAACTCCGTTTTCATTACTGCCACATTTTGTTTCTGACTCCATTCCTAAAGTTGATCAGAGGTCAGCCATATAGAAACTAGAAATTTTTAAATTTTATCTTTTTAAAGATTCTTGAAATTCCACTACCATAACACAATTATTTTATTTTTGTGTATTTTTTCCCAGTTTGTCTTCACTCATAAGCATAACGATCATATAACTGTAAATTTGGTACCAGACCTGGATTTAATTCTTGATTAATTACTATTGACTCATAGCCATTTGTAACCTCAGTTTCTTAATGTGTAAATGAGGATTGTAATGAATATGTCATGGACTTATTGTGAAATTAAGGAAGACAAATATATCATTAGCACTTCATAAATTTACAGTCTCGTACAAATAAAATTTCAATATAAATACAGATGACTTAATTTTAATGTAACAGGTAATTGCCAATAATACAGTGGACCATCTGAAAGAATATAATAAGACCACTGTAAATGTTTTGCGTGACTCCCTTAGGTCTAAATCTGTACATTGATCTTGACCTTACCCACATGAGACAAGCTGTATCATTTAGATACCCTTTATTGAAGGAGCCAAATGACTCGAGTCATATATTTAAGTGCACAGCAATTTTATTACTCTGTTTATAAGGTGATGAGTTACCTGGTGCAATGTTTTCTGGGTTTGGGGGACTTCGTGGATCTGGGGTGTTGGGAGGAGTAAAGGGGGCTTGCTGTGAACTGCCTTCCAAGTGACTTCCGTCCAGTTTCCCATTTTGCATGGCAAGATTGTGCTGTATTTGATCAAAAATAAACTCTGCTGAAAACTCAAAAATATTAGATACACAAACAGGAAATATCATATGTGCAAGCCTCCATTTGTATATTTAGAATTTAAATACAATGCCACTTCATCATTTCATAGGGCCTTAATGACTTACATGGTCATTGGCTGAGCTATTGAACTTTTTCTAAGTTTCTGAAATGTGTCCATGAAATGAATTTCACTGAAACTTGCAAATCATTCTACCTGCATTAATTTGAGAATTGTAATGCTGACTACCTGTATAAACTTCTTCCTGGGGACTAATGATAGCAGGAAAATCAACTCTTTCTAATTAGTCATTAATTAGCAGGAGACAGCCAGTACCTCCACTGTTAAGTATGCAGTCTTATCATAGTTGGGTCATGACTTATTTTAGTTATGACATAAGCTTTAAGTTATAGAGTTCTGTCATGTGTGATTCCTTTTAGGAAAAGTTGGAAAGAAAAAACTGTGTTTTGTTTTATTTCAGTTAAGTTGACCATAAGTAAAATAAAACTAAAGCTGTATCTTATAGGTTATAAATATATACATTTTAGCACATGTATGATGTATTTAATGTGATTTCTGTTGAAATATCAATAGAAATAAGAGAGTTTTCAAAAGTCTGTTCTATAATTTGTGCCAAATACATAGTAAAAGTTATTAAAATACATATATTTAAGTTATTTAAAATATATATATTATCATGAAATACTCTTCCGTTTTATTTTCTTTTAAATGCTTATTTTCTTCACCCATTTCTTTTTTCTGCCTTTTTGTGTAAGAAGTTGATCAGTTCATGAACTGGAGCTTCGAGATTGGCTTTTGTTACAAGCACTACACCTTCATTTTTTTTTTTT
>KE787397.1:32716-46571 GCA_000465285.1 Eidolon helvum
CAGCTCGTGTTTAGAAGATAGCTTATTCAGCCAGCTCATTGTCACTTTCTATTCTCTAGGCTAAATGCTTTTGAAAAGTGATATAAAAAAATGTATGAGTTATAATACTACCAAAAAAAAAAATCCTGAAGCATATGGGAAGGGGGCAGGAGAAGGGCTTTGAAACATTCTTCTCTGTTCATTTTTATAAAGGACAATCCAGTCCAAATTTGATTGATTTAGTCTTATCATTAAGATTGAAAGAGTTGCATGCTTTATCCCAAATCATCCAGATTTTTACTGCTCTGAAGTGTTTGAAAGTTTGGAGGATTATGCCCAAAGAGGTTTCTCTGCAGTCCGGGTCTCATTTCTCATCCTCAGAAAAAATTATAACTCCCCTAGCTCCAGGTCTCAAAATACCCCTTCCTATGCAGATAGCAGAGTTCCCTATAAGACGTCAGAGGAAATAAGAGAGGGGAATTATTAAGCTGGTTCATAAAGTACTACTGCTATTTTATCTGAGACGAGTTAAGAAAGAGCTTGTGATTATCCCTGTGTTATCTGGACTATGTGAGCTTCAAACAAAGACAGAGCGTGTGACTCCACTTATGGGGGCTGGACATCTACCCGTGACGGGAGGGAGGGCTTCACCAGACTAGACATGGCCTGGGCCTTCTGCTGGTGAGAGAGTAGTTATTCTACTTGAGACATAATCGTATTTTTTTCTTTATATTTAGTAAACACAAAAGTTATGTTATGTATAAGAAAGAGAAAGATATTCTTGTAGGTCTGTGTCCAGACTAACGTAGAGTAGAATCCAACACATGATTTAAACTGGGATTTCATTAAGAGGGTCAATAGATTTATGATTACAATGCAATGTGAAGATAATCACATCTGAAGTCTAGTTTTAAGGTAAATTATTTAGTATCAAACTCAGATGATCATCTGATTTTTGCCATATTCATCAAGGAAACTATAAAAATAATTTCAAATAAACTATCCGAAGCAAGAAATACAGAGAAACAAAAATTTTAAAGCAGCATGTATTTTGGAACTTTGGATTTATTGCAGTTCTGGAATCTGATTCAGAATTATCCTATTTATTCCAAACTAGTTTGACATCACGGTAAAACGTGGGAACTCAGTTCAGCCCAGTTCGCTGATAGTGTATTGAAGAAAATGGAAAGTAAACTCAGCAACAGGACTTTTCAGATATGACCGCACTGTACAGGGAGCGTCTAAAACAATCTTCACTTGGTTCTACTCTGCTTTCTTTAGGGAGGGTGAAATGTGAAAACACTGTCCCCTGCTGCCTGGGTCTCAGTATTGTTTAGGTGAAAGGTTACGTTCCTTGTCAATGAAGGGCATCATGGAGGCATCCTGAAAACGCCACAGACACCTGGAATGGCTCGAACCAGCCCTTAAAAGGTCTGGATATTCCACTTATTCACTTTTAAAATAGATGCTATCCTTTCTCATGAACAAAGTTGAATTTCCTTTTTAACACTCAAAATAGAATGTATAAAGTATTGCTTTCTGGGGTCTAGCACTTGAAAAAAGGAGCTAGTAGAATATTATCTGGTATGTAATTTATATTAAAAATTTTTTGAATCATGTGCTTTGAGACAACAAGAACTTCATATTTTCCTAGAAATTATAAATAAAAGTAGATCCTCACACAAAATACCTTAGTAATTAATTACTATGAAGACCGATTTCAGGGTTAAAGAAACTCATAGTGGCTATGAATTCCAACTTAACAGCTTTAGTGAAAAAAAAAAGGATGATAGAACATACTTTGAATGATTTATGTAATATAAGATAAAATAAATCAAGATAGACCATGTGAGATGAACAATGAAGACAAATATGAGACCTGTCCAAAAAAAAGAAGAAGAAGAATGGAGAAAGGTATTAACTTATAATGTGGCGGGCAAGCCAGTGAGAATGCACATCAGCTGTCAGATCGCCTCATTCCTGTAGAGCAGTTGTTCATCTGAAAATAGCTGCTGAATGAGAAAGGATGACTACAAAAGGGTTAGTGGCCACAGGCTTTTCTACACCCCCCAGAGCCCCAGGTCTGTTATGACAGGAAGCAGGAGTTTAAAGGAGGTGAACTATAGAATGGTAAATAACATCAGGAAGTTATCTACGTTAGTGCTCAGCTATATTATTGCTACGAGGAGTTTTTATTGATACCATTTCCATGGATTTCCTTCATGATGGCTGAAGCTTGCTGTTTTCTTTGCTTCACCATGGTATTATGTGATAGCATGGTTTTTTTTGTTCCCTGTAAAAAATAAACGTTATTGGAGCAATGTGACAAACTCTTATGGACTATTTCATAGTCATCCTTTTGAAAGAGAGCATCTTTGTTTTTTTATGAAGAATTTATTATTGCTTTCTACTGAAAAGCTCTAATATGCATTTGTTGTCTGGTGACAGAGCCCATTATTCATTGACAGACAACGTCACAGTGGAGAGAGGGTGATACTCAGAGTTTCAGGCCCAGCCTTATCTATACACCGGTACAATGATCATCAGGCAATGAGACACAACAAAAAAGCTGGTCTCCTTCCCCCTCCCGCTCTCTTTTCCAGTTTATTAATCTGTCATTGTTCCTTACTGGCCTTCACTTGTACCAGCATCACAGTACATCAATTCCAGCAAACTGTAAGAATGAAGAAGGGACACCAGATTAAACCAGAACTCTTTGGTGGTAGCATTTTAAAATTGGCATCAACAGCTGTCCTTTAAAGTGAAGAATATCCATTTATGAGTCACAACTCTGAACCTCCTTGGACAACTGACTAATAGAACATTTTAGGAAACAATATGCTCACCTTGCTCTTAGGCTGCGCTTTCCAGCAGGATGAATCCCAATTTGTGGAGGAGAGACTGGAGATGGAGTATGGATGGCACTTGGGCCTGATGGTTTTTATCCTTGAGCCCGGGACGGCATGGTCCCTAGCCCTGACTCAAACCGGGGACTGAGCCTCTCTGAAGAGACTGGCATCCAGCTGACATCAGCTGACTATATATAGCACCACATGCTTCAGCTACTCATATCTTCCTGGCGAAAGAGAGGAGCAGAGGAAGATTAGGTGCTTGCCATTGTGTTTCTAGTTCGTGAGATGGTTGAATGAACACGCAGAAAGTTTCTATGGAGCACCTTCTGTCTGAAGAGATGGTAGCCAAAAGGGATTTTAAAAACTTTTAAGATGTGGCTCTTATGCTACATCTTAATAGAGGTGGCAAGACACACACGCGTGAATCAGAACAGAATGATAGATTTTAACAATTAAAACGAAAGTACGGACAGTAACATCTGCAGGTTTCGAGGAGAAAGAAGGCACGGCAGCAGAGTGTAAGCGGGAATGAGGGCTCGCCAGGCTTGGGAAAATGGGCAGTATTCGCACGGCGAAGCGGGGCCGCCGTGAGGCCATGACTCATAGCTGGGTCACGCTTTGTGAGGACACCCTGTAGGGAACGGTGCCTACGAAGCTGACCCATCTCCACGGGCTCCGGAGTCAAGGGTTCCTGCCTGGCAGAATGGCGGTTAATAGATCCAGGAGGTCGGTGTGCGGCCTCCTTGCCGGTCCTCGAACAGACACATGCTCGCATTTCTGGGCCTTGCTTTTGCAATTACCCACTTTTGTGACCACGCTCTCCCCTACCCATGTGGCACTTCATCTAGTGTCTGCAGGACTCCGCTGTACTACTGTTCTTCGCAGCGTCTTTCCCCAGCCATCCTGTCTAAAGTATCGCATGGAGCCACTCTCTGGCCCCTTCCTCTGTTTCACAGTTCTTTATATTTTTGTATTAGTTAAGATTAAAATCAAGTGGGAGTGACAGAAAACGTTGGAAACCCAGAGATTTTAAAAAGATGGAAGTGAGTTTTTCTCACACACAAGCTTAGTCCAAAGGTAAATAGTCTAGGGTTGGTGTGATCGACGTGGCATCAGGGGCTCAGTCACCATCTAACATTTGGCTCCATTATCCCTGAAATGCAGACCCCTTGAGCTGAAGTGGCCTCTGCAGCTCTGGTCAGCGCGACCACATTCCAAGTCAAGAGGAAAACAGCGATGAGGAAGGCACACTGCCTCTCATTCAGAACATGTCCTGGTATTGCTCAGACCTCTCTTGCTTATGTCCCTTGGGCCAGATCTTAGTCAAATAGCCATGCATAGCTCAAGAGAGGTTGGAAAACATCGACTGCATTCTGCACGGCCATGAGCCCAGCTAAAACTCAGAGATTAGCTTACTGACAGAGGAGATAAGCGGTTCCAGGGTGGCAACTCATAGTTTTTTGCCACAGGAACATATTAACATTATTTTATCTAGCCATCTGTCTGTCCAATATCTGTTTTTCCTACTAAAATATAAACTCTGTAAGGGCTTGTGCTTTGTCTACATCTTCAGCAGCGAGAATTGTGTCTAGTATATGACAGCACTCAGTATTCATTGAATAAATGAGTGGGTTGGAAATTAATTGTAAAAGACATTCAAAGTTTGGCATGAGTTTGGAATTCTCTTCCAGTTACATCAAATACTTCGGGGAAAAGAGGGTTGTAATAAATGAATGGTCACTCAAATATGAGAAGATGGTGGCCATGTATGAGATGAGTTGTTTTGTGTGAGATTGAAATACGTTTCGGTGTCTGATCATAGGATCAATAGTTTACGGTAGTAGATGGTAGGTTTTAGCTAACTTATTGCAGTTGCTTCTAAGCACATGTTTGCATTAAAGATAGTAATTAGATGCCAGAGAGAAACCATTTTGCCAAAGCCAACAAATTTAAATTCTCTCTCAAAATCCTTCAGTGGTCTTTATATCCCTGGCTTTGACATTCACTGTGCTGTGCCATTAGTCAAGTCTCATAAACTCTTCGTTTTCTTGTCTATAAAGTGGAGATTACAGTTTCTACCACATAGTGTCATGGACATTTTACCTGTAATAATCTTAGAAATTTCTGACACAGTAAAACTTAAATAAATATTAAACTTTTCTTTTTACTATTATTCTTGCGGTATGAAAGGATTTAGAACATTAGAACAATTAACTACTATTTGGTAAAAAATAACGTATTCGGAAAGCCCCGATTTTCCCAGTTGGTCACCTCCTGTTTCCAATTTCGTGTTACGTACAGTTCGGCTTGAAAAGGTTGACAGGTGTCCTCTGCAGACAGTAATTGTAACATGGGTAATTTTGGTTTCCAAAATGAAAGGAGATATTTTAAGTGTTTTAAAAATATAACTAACTTGTTTTTGTTTATTTTTCAACTATACTTAAAATTGTTTTGCCTTTTTTATACATATCTCTGATATCACTCTGGTTTTTGAGTTACTATTCTGAAAGAAAAGAAAGAACAAATCACTGATATTGGTTTTGGACAGCATATGCTATCCAGGTGCTTTAGGACACAAAGGCTAAATTTTAAAGAGAACTGTAAATGCCTATTATAAAGCATCTTCAGTTGGTGCATTCAGAAAACGAATGTACTGTGATTTTAAATGAAGTCACAGGTAATATGTTTCTGATTCATCTGCATGGAGAGATCTACCTCTAGACTAAACTTCCTTCAAAGTTGTCATATGGCCCTCTCCCTTTGTCTGAAGCCCCCACCACCCATCCACAAGCCCCAGGCCTGCCCCCACTCCCCACACACAGCTCTGAGAAAGGGTGTCTGCTGGCCCCAGGAACTCGGTGCCCACTCGTGCCTGCTCTCACTAGCCAGCCTGGTTGGTCGTTGATGCGTCTTCCTAACCCGATTTAGGCAGAGTCGTACTTGATATCCCCTCGAGGCCCTACATATTTTAAATCGATTGGAACTGAAGACAAAGACAAGGTCTTTTCTCAGAGGCTGCTAAATGGGATTCTAATGGTCGTGGTGCCCTGGGAGGTGGTGAGGAAGAAGTGTGGGGCAGGGCTTTCAGCGGCCCTGCAACCTAACTGTCCCCCGCACTGCATTTGCAGTTCCTTTACCACTTGCTAAAAGAGAAAGAAGTTTAAATAAGGTGACTTTTACTCCCAGTAGACCACCTAACGAAAACCCACTCCATGAGGACCCATGAAAGGCCACCTTGTTCGGCCGACAGTGAACATGAGCTCTCAGCCAGAGAAGAAACAGGGCCTGCGCTGGTATTGCTGAGCAAGCACTGGTTTTTAATTCTCTGTTGCTCCTCGTCCCCTTTTCAGTCTGTATTTGGTGGCCATGGGCAGTTAAAGATTCGGGCCGGATCCAGGGGGTCTTGGATGTGGGGACTGACTGCCTGTGACCGTTACCGAGGCTGAGTCTCAGACCGATGCACACAGACCCAGCAGGGCAGCTGCCCAGCCACTGGAATGACAGCTCTGAGGGGACAGTCCACTCTTTACCAGCCTTCAGGGCCCTCGACATGGCACCAGCCCTGGGAGGAGCGACTCTGAGGATGACAGTGTGTACAGCTCACACCCGGGGAGGCTGTGGGTGGACGCATGGGTTTCGGTTTGTGCAGAAAGCCCTCTGCGTTCTCCGTGACGGCAGCCCAGCTGCCATGGTGGCTGTTTCCCATTCTGAAGAGGGCCCAGCTTACCAGGCCTTCCAAAGGCAGGATGGTCCTAAGCAGGCCAATCGTGCTGCTGTCCCTAATGAGATAGTGTGGGACTCACGAATGAGTTCGCAAGTGGGCTCCTTGCAGGAAAGGCCTAAGGGCACGGCAGCAGTCCTAGGGACTGGGACAGCGACCTTAGGCTGAGGTTGGCAAGGCATCACCCTTGTCTTGCAGATGAGGAGACTGAGAGGTTCAGTGAGGCCCAATCCCCCACCCATCACAGTTGAAAGACACCCAGATGGGATTAAAACCAGTTCTGTCTTTGCATTTTTCACTATCTTGTGGAGAAATCTCTGTCTTCCTGGTCTCTGGCTATCTTGGTACTGTTATCTTTGTGACTAAATAAAGAAGCAGAGCTGAGCACTGTCAGGATGATTATTTCAATATGCCCCTTACTGATTCTCTCTGGAATTTAGCATCCCAGCACGAGGGTCACTTGGGCTGCGGCACTTTTTACTTATAACATTTGTGGCTCTTTTCCAACTCATGTTTTTCTGGTTTGCGAACTTCTAGAGTTCCTCGTGGTGTCTATCCTCAGGGTGCTTTCCTTTCCTTCAGCTGTGCAAATACTAAGGTTATTAACATGCTGAACATAAACAAATGGGAGCATGTGCCACTGGCCGTGCGGGCCTCTCCTTCCTGTCCTGGCCCACGTACCCCGCACACAAACACACTTGCCACGGTCACTGCCAAAAATAAGAACCACGTCCAGCTCCATCAAAATAACCCATTTATAGGCAAGCCCAGTGTTTTACGTGTTTTCCTCTGCAAAGTTGTTTCTTCTGCTTAAGCATTTCCTCCTAGGCTTTTAAATTAAGCCTGAAGGTAAACAGAGGAGGAAAGGAAAGGTAAACAGAGCCTGGTGACCAGCTTGCCAAGGACAGAAGCTAACATAGCAGGGTTGGGAACTTGGAAGGAAATAATGCTTCGTATACAGGAATATTAAGAAACAAGTTGCCAAAGCAAACCCGCAAATCATTTTTTTCCTTTGCTTGCATAATCCCAGCATTTATCCAGAGCTTCGTCATGTTTCCTGTCCCGATTCTAGCCAGCCGGTATTTTTCCTGTCATCTGCAGAAGCTTTCTCTTTGACAGTTTTTCTCACCTGCAAGGAAATTAACCCTGCTTTTACATACAAATTTAGCATGACCTAATTAAGTAAGATTTCATTAAAGAAAACATGAAGTTTTTTTAAGGAATGGTTAGTGACAGGATCTGGATTTATAGCCATGTCTCCCTTGCAAGAGTCTCAGTGTCACGACTATAAAGTAAGGACAATCACAGTATCATCAGGCTGTGGCACCGCCTAGGGCTTATCTCAATGCCTGGCACATATCAAGTGTGTAATGAATGTCCACCATTGTTATTATCATCATCAAAAAGTGTAACGAGCATAAACTTGGTGATGAAGGGGCAATGATCAAAATGTGTGAAGTCACCTTAAATAATAATGGCTTACTGCCCATTTTGGATGAGACAACAGAGAGGTGTCACATGCCAAAGGTCAGATAGAAAAAAATAAAATGGTTCCTTAGCTTAGAGAGATGCAGGTATGACAGATATTGATACATAGAAATACAGAATGTGTGGATCAGAGGAAGATTTGCTTAGAAATAAAGTATCCAGGTGAAAAGCGAAAGGGCTGGTGTGTGTGATGAGTACTTATCCCGTGTGGGAGAGATTTATCAGTGTGTCACTAACAAAATCCTGCGAATAGCTTTTCTTTTTCTGATTCTGTGCTCATCAGTACAAATGTCCACTAATCCCATGTAGTTGGCCTGAATCCCAACCCACCTGCTGCTTTTTCTCTTAAACTGTGACATATTTTAAGAGTAAAAAATTCAGTGCTTAATGTTTTTTGAATGAGTGAGTGAATGAATGGATGAATAAGAAAAAGTTGAAGCTGGAAAAGAACGAGGAGAGAAAAGTTCAAGAGAAAAGAGAATTTTAAGGCATTGTCAAGTTCTGGAAAGAGATCACAGAGGATGACATAGGAGAAAAGGTCATTGAAATTTGCAAAAAATAGGTCATTGGCAGAATTTAGAGATGCCTTTTTAGTGTGGAGGTAATGGAAGCCAAATAGAACAGATTTAAGGCAGGAATGAGTAGACTGAGTGTTAGCTGCAAATGGAAACTATTTGAAAGGACCAGCCACGAACTAAAGGGCAGAGAGAAAACAGTTGCCCAAAGGAAAGCAAGGAGTGTGTGTGTGTGTGTCCTAGTTTCTCATGTGTTTTGTGATTTTTCTTTTATTGGGAACTTTAATTCACAATAAAACACAACCCTTGGACTTTTCTAATTCATTCCTCCAGAGTGGAATGAATCTGTGTTTCTGCCTCGTGTGCTGAGGACATTACAGACCTGGCTCCCTTTGAAATAGGTCCAGAAATGAAAGTTTTCAGCTTCTGAGTTCCTTACCTTGCACAGTGTAAATTTTGTTTGTGAATCCACATCTGACCCTTCCCGTGGCTGCAGATTTCGAGGAGAGCCTTTATTCCCCATAGTCAAGTTTCTTCCAGGCAATTTTCTTGGCTGTTTGCCCCTGCGAGGCCTATTTAGTCACTTATGTGTGGTGAACTCTGTCCTGTGTGCGTGCCTTTTCCTGAGCATGGTTCAGATATGAAGATGCAAAGTCCTAGGTGGACATGGGGTTCTCCCCGGGTACCTACCTAAATGCTTCAGCTCTCCCTGCCCTGGGCTCCGGCTTCATTCATTTTTAAAATGCTTTTTCTATCTTTGTCTAGCAATTTTTCAATGAAGTAAGAGAATTATGAGTGAATTGGTTTGTTTGGTTTTTTTTTCAAGCAGCATTCAAATACGGGGGGAGTATGGTACAGATGTTTGTGGGAGATGTCCTCCTCGTTTCAGTGGACCGCCAGTGGCGGGTGCCTTGAAGCGACTCTACCTGAACTGAGGAATTCTGAACGGCGTACAGGTTGGAACCACTGCCGCGGGGAGGCCCGTGGAAGCCCAGTGCCCGCTCTCCCACGTAGTGACTGTTAAGGTCTGGCGTGAGGCCACCCTTTGGGGATGGCTTTCCTCGTCTCTGAGGTGTGCTGGTTATCCAGTCTGTCCTCCTCAGAAGCGCAGTCTAGAAAGTTGGCCTGTCTCTGTCTCTAAGACCTGTCCCTCTGAATGTCAGCCCTTAACTGCCTCCCTCTTCCTGGCCCTTGCTCAGTGAATGAGCCCCTTGTGTCACTCGGCAGGGGAGGGGCTTTGAACTGAAATCTTCAAAAGGAGCTGCATAGCTTTGTGACCAAGGGCAGCTCAAGAATTTCCTGCTGCTGTGACTCACTTGGAGCCATTCGGGGAAGCAGTTCTGACAATGTGAAGGAGCCAAGGCCTCGCCGGCTCCCCGGGCACGGGCCGTGTTAGCTTGGAACAGGTCTCCCGGCGTCTCCCCTCCTCACTCTTCCACGAGCACCGCGGCAGGAAGGCGCTCGCGTGACCTCGTCTCCCGTCCTTTCTCTTCGCGCATACTTCAGAGCCGTGTTGTGTGACTCTGCATTTCCAGTCCCACTGTTGTGGGCTGAAGTTGTTCAGATCGTGCACATTTCGAAGTAGCTGCAACTCTGTGCTATTAGGTCTCAGATCTCATTTTCCCCTCTTGAGTAAGCAAAGCCAAAGAAAGATTTTTTTGCCCCAAATATGTATGGATTTTATTGGTTTCCCAGAAGAATTAATTTTGGAACTGTAGCCAACTCATTGGTTTAACTGCATCCTTTGTTCATCTTAGTCACGAGAACAAGATAGCCCCTTCTTCCTGGATGACAGGAAATGCTGCTTCGCTCTCCTGAATTCACATATGTGCTACCGTTACATGTTCCAGCATCTCTCCAAATCTTTAATCCATTTCATTTTTAAGGAAAATCTTGGTTATTTTGACATCATAGAATCCTTGACCCAGAATCTTTATTCCCAAATAGCATTACTTAAAAGTTTATTTACACTGAAAAAGTATTTGCATATTTACGTATATGCAATGATGTGTTACATATATAATTAATATAGACTTTATCTTTAATAAATTGCAAGATTTTTTTATAGAAATACAACACTGAATTAAATGACTTTTTTCAAGCCCTGTAGTTCTGATGATATTCTTCATAACAGCCTTCTGTGATTGCTAAGTCCTTTTTAACTCTGTTTGACTCAGAGGTGAAGAATTCATAAAAAGGCCTACATGATGCCCTCTACAGTTGTACGTTACTATTTATACTCTCTATCATTTATGACAAGAGAACATCTCTGCTTAGTTGTTCTCGACCATTTGAATATGGTTATTGTCATTGAACTAATAGGTAAAGCAGAATTACAGTAACAACAACAAATACCCATTTAATATAAATATTCCGTGAAGGGTGTTGAAGACAAAGCCAACTTGACATCCACCATTCAGTTAGGAGAGTGACCAGAGATACCGTGAAGATTTTAAAAGGTCAGGTTAAATTCCGCTTGTGCTGTCATCGACCTGCAATGCTGTGTGGCGGGACTTGGTGCCAAGTGCGTTTCAGCAAGCTCTGTTTCCTTACCGCGCTCACAGCTTCTGTTGCCATTCGTAGAGGCAAAAAGGCAACAGAAGCAAAAGGCAAACACAACTGAAGGGCAGTAGGCCCTCGCCTGAGTCTTCAGGTTGCTCATCAGGCCCTGGTTTATAGGCTTTCTGAACATGTATGTTATTTATTTTTCTTCAGCCCGCCACCTGATTCCTCCAGTCCCAGCCCAGGAAGTATGATGGGCAGGGAGGCGTGCCTTTGGCTCACAGAGGACTGTATTTATTACAGCTGCCCTTTGTTTTATTTTTACTGTACAAACCGTGAAGTGCCATGTAATTATAAGGCTTGGTTATTTATACTGTGAGGCTAAAGAAGGTAAGGGTTAGTCCCTCTGTTTATATATTCCTATTTTTCCTGTGGCATTCCTGCTTTGGTAAATTCATAGGTGCCAATCTATTACTTGCCAGAACAATGATCTGCATTTTGATGTCTGATTTCTAAATAACTTGTTTGGTATAACTGAAAATTTTAGTATTTGAGGGATCTGAAATAATACATAGAGATTAGCTATAGAATTTGGTGTAGAATTCACATTTGTCTTCAAAAGAGAGGCAAAGCACTGGGCGTAATACCAGCCCTAAACTTGGTGGATGATTGTGACAAATTTGAGAAATAACATGAATTTGTTAAAAGCTCTGAGTAGCTGAAAAGTAAATGAATAAAATTACTCTAAACTGTGTTACATGGGCCCACTTTTTCCTCACTTAAAAACACCAAGTTTCATTTTGCATCAGATACTGCATATGTGCTTTATATGTAATTTTTATACATGCATTGTTCTTGTTGAGCCTTTACAGCAGTGTGCACACATTAAGCATCTCTACCCCCACTTTGCAAACGAGAAGTCTGATATTTAGAGCGATTAAATAGCTTTTCCTCCACCTATAGCTGGTAAACAGAACCAGGATTCGAAGCCAAGTCTGATGGATTCCAAGGTCTACATACTTAACCTTTGTTATACTTTTTCCTTTTAATAAACCAAAAAGGGTTTATTAAAACATCTAAAAATTTTTAAATCTATATTTTATATTGTGGAAAAGAGATCTGCCTGAAGCCTTCATTCTTTCTTGTTACTAATCTGAGTCCTAGTAAGTGAGGTCATGCTTCCTGAACTAAAGCTGCAAACGTGTTACATGTGGTGAGAGTTCTTTAATTAAAGTAGCAGATTAGGATACAAATTCATGATCACACAGTACAAGAATTCAAAAAGGACACTGGCACACTTATTCTCACCTAGACAAAGAGCCACAGTTTGAAAACCTGTTCATATGGAAAATAACAAACTCTGCTTCTTGAATTAAGTATTCTAGTGCCCATGTTGAAATGGCTCAAAAAGAACATTTTTAGAGGAAACAGTAACTTAGTAGTAGAGATACCTTGATACAGAATGAATGAATTTTGCTTTATGGATCTTTCTTTTCTTTTTTTCTTTTTTCGTCATCATCATCTATTACTGCTGTTAGCTGCTGGTAATCATCAAAAAGAAATTGTCTTGTCTCACATTTGCAAGATTTCTTGGTATTAAGTCATTGTTACTAGATGGAAGAAAGTCGAATGCTTAGAACTTAAGTGACTTACTCGAGATTATAACAGTGAGTCATTTGCTCAGCCAAAAAGACAGCAAGGAACTTCGCGGTTATGTGTTACAGCTGGTGACTCAGTGTGCCTGTCCCCACTGCTTCCGCCTCAAACCCACGGGCTTTTCGTGAAGGGCAAGTGGGCTTATTCTTTAGTGTGACCACACTACTCCCCAAGA
The DNA here is from genome assembly GCA_000465285.1 of Eidolon helvum. Lineage (NCBI taxonomy): Eukaryota > Metazoa > Chordata > Mammalia > Chiroptera > Pteropodidae > Eidolon > Eidolon helvum. Next base: position 45,605 of record KE787397.1, read on the forward strand.
AGACATCAGCTTGAATTGAGATTTGTTTCTATGGTCAGCACCCAACTTCATAGTCTTATGTTGAGATTAAATCAAAAAGCGAAGGTTCCTTGTCAGTTACTAATTTCTTTGGACAAACTTTGCCATAAGAGTTGACTATTCCTGGAGAACAAAGGTTTGGACCATCAGGCAGTCTACAGGCAGGCCATAGGCAGGCACAGCGAAGGGGATGGCGTGACCCATTGCCCTCTTATTTTGAAACAGTTTATGCCCATGAGGTATCTACCTGGTGTGATGTAATAGTTCAGGGGAGGCACTGTTAGCTCCGACTCACACAGGTGTCAGCGTCGTCTGGACACCAGTGACTTCTGTAAGTCATTTCTCATAAAATAAAAATTCACTTGTCATTCTTTAGAGCTTAGAAATTAACTTTACATGTGTATTCATCATTCTTAATTATCAAGTTCATCTTTCTCTGTCTCTGCTCCCGATTCTAGACCATACACCGTACCGTTTCCTGTACAGTAGTTGTCTCTATCACAGTTTGTCTCCTGAGTTTTGATTATATAAACTTGGCGTCGTTATCTTCTACTTTGACCACATCTTTCGTGAGACAAGCCCTAGATGACCCCAGCTGGGCTAGATCATCAGGTCTCTGTCGTTGTCTCTGTACAGCGAGAAGTAATAGAAAGTTTCGCCTTCCTTAGGTGTCACTTCTCACCTCACAGAACCCCGCGGGGCCCTCATGGATGGGTCATACTGCCGACTAAATAAAACCTAAGCTCTTAATAATGTCGTCCAAGTTCTTCTGATCGCGCTCTCCCTTCCTTACGTAAGGGCGTCACCGCGCACCGGAAGGCGTGTCCCTGGCTGACCGGAAGGTGTGCCCCTGGCAGACCGGACCGGAAGGAGTATCCCTGGCGGACCGGCAGGTGTGCCCCTGGCAGACTGGACCGGAAGGCGCGTCCCTGGCGGACCGGAAGGCTTG
>AWHC01149550.1:0-15757 GCA_000465285.1 Eidolon helvum
TTATTCTTAGCTGGTAATTTCTTTTTTTCAATAGCTTGAATATTCTATTCTACTCCCTCTTATCTTGTAGACTTTCTGCTAAACCTAATGGGATTTCTTTTATAGGTTACCCTCTTCTTTTCCCTGGCTGTTTTGAGAATTTTTTCTTTGCCATTAGTTTTTGACAGTTTTAATATAACGTGCCTTAGAGAAGGTCTTTTTTGGATTGAAATATTTAGGTGATCCCTTTGCTTCTTGAATCGAGGATCCAGTTCTTTCCATAAGTTTGGGAAGTTCTCATCAACTATTTATTTGAGTAGGCTCTCTGTTCCCTTTTCTCTCTTCTGCTTCTGGTCTACCCATTATTCTTATATTGCTCTTTCTGATGTAGTCAGATAGTTCGTGTAGAGTTCTTTTTTTTTCACTCTCAAGTCTCTCTCATCTTTTACCTGCATTGTTTCCAGATTTCTGTCTTCAATATCACTGATTCTTTCCTCCATCCAGTCTATTTTACTTCCTAAGCATGCCATTACAGTTTTTAATCTCTTTTACTGAGTTCTTTAGCTCCAAAATTTCTATTTGGTTCTTTTTTAAAATTTCGATCTTTTTGGTCAAGTGTTCTTTTTGTTTGTTGATTTTATTTCTGAGTTCATTAACCTGCCTATCTGAATTTTCTTGCACCTCATTGCATTTTTTTTCAGAATTGCAATCTTGAATTCTTTGTCATTTAAATCACTTATTTCTGTGTCTTTGAGTTATTGTCTGTAGATATTTCATTTTCTTTTTGAGCTGCCTTATTACCTTGGTTGTTCATGGTATTTAATGGATTATTTTTCCTAGGCATTTATGGGAAAAAACTCTGTATTATTATTATTATTATTATTACTAACTACAACAACAACAACAACTGCAAATCAAACTTCAAAAAGGCTATCATTGGTCAAATTATATATCATAATGTATGTTGGAAAATATTTAGAAATGAACGTAAATGTAAACACCACATACCAAGTCAAGCAGGCTACAGCCAAAATGCTATGTAGGCAGAAAGTTATGGTCTCTAATAAATTAATGATCTAATAATTCAAGTCAAAAAAATAACTGAACAAAACTATGGGAAAAATAAAAAAGTATTAAAAATAAGAGCAAAAATTAATAAAATAGAAACAAAGAAACAATAGAGAGAATCGACAAAGCTTATAGTGGGTACATTAAAAATATGTATAAAATATACAAATCTGACAAGATTCATCTAGAAAAAAGGATAGAAGAATATTAATAATGTAAAGAGCATTACAATGTATATGTAGAAATGTTTTAATATTATGAATGTATACTAAAAAATTCTTTACCAAAACATTTGGAATTTGGAAGGAATTGATAACTTTCTAAAAATGTATTAAAACACATATTACCACAAGTGATTTAGGAGAACACAGAAAATCGAATAGTCTCATAACCCTTTAAAAATCAAATTAGTAGTCAAGACAACACAAAACCCTCCTCTTACAAAATGCACACGCACAAACTACAGTGACAAATAAATGGAACACGAGCCCCAGACAGTAAACCAACTTACAGCAGATAGTCAAGGAATAAGCAATTCACATCTTTTTATGATGCTATTATGACTTTGAACATTGGCAGTATAAAAAAGAGAATTATAGGCCAATCTCACTACTGAATGTAGATATAAATGCCTAAGTAAAATCTGACTAATTTGAATTCTGGATGATATAAAATAAATAACACACCAGAATCGGAGAGGGTGTGCAAGACTGGTTTAGCGTTAGGAAACCTACAAGAGTATTTCACCTTGTGTTAGGATACTTTTGACTTTAAGTAAGAGAGAAGCACAAAAAGTTAATACTCATTATTCTACAAAAGAAGAAGTCTGGTGAATTCTGGAGCATCACCGTGTTATTAAGGAACCAGGTTCCATCTCACTTTACCTCTCTGCAATGCTCGATATGTGGATGATTCCCTGTGTAGTTGCAAGATGGTAGTAAAAATACTTAAACTATTCCAAAAAAAAAAAAAAAGGTAGGGGGAGAATGAGTCCCTGCCATGTTCTTTTGCCAGTCTCCCAAGCAAAATATCCGTAATGTATCATTGACCAGGGTCATGTCACTTGTGCATATTTAAATCAACCACCGACAGAGAAAATAGAATTCTTAAACTTTGTTTAAGTCTAAAAGTTATCCTAGGAGCTGGGGAGTCCTCCAGCCTATGAACTACATAACCTCCCTCTACCTTATCAAAATCAATGATCTTTTAGGAAGGTAGTCCTGGAATAATGGTTTGGGTACAGCTTATAGGGTTGACACATAAAAAGGAAAATGTAAAATCAATTTAATAGTTATAGTAAAAATAATGAATGAAATTTCAATATCCAGTCCTGAGTTAGAGCAACTCCTATGAAAACCACTTCAAAAATTGAGAAAGGGGAAGAGAATTAACATGATAGAGGCAATTCTCCAAAACCCCAAATATCTTAAAACTTATTATTTTACCTTCAGGAACTAATCAAGGGTGCCAGCCAGTTCTTCTCACCTGTATTCAATATTTTAATATCTTCATCAGATACCTGAAATAAAATGAAAAGAACCTGAAATGAAATGTAACGGTTGGCTGGAAAAAGACAAATATTTTTTTTTTGTCAGTATTATGATCGCCTGCATAAAAAGTGTTAGGGAACATATTGCCAAATTAATAACAAACTTACTTAAAGGATTTCTGGATACAATACACATGTGCAGAGCAACTATATATTCCTTTGTTACATAGCTAAATTAAAAATATAAATAAAATATAAAAAGATCTCATTTACAATAGCAACAAAAGCAGTGAGGTATATAGCAATAAATCCTTAGAAGTCCTCATGAAGAAAATTATAGAAGTTTATCGTTGAAATTAAAAGTTCCATTTTCTCAAATTCTTAGGTAAAAAGGGAATAAGTATACTAATTTATAATTTTTATAATTTTGTAATATCTAAAAATTATTTAACATTATTCTTTGCATAACAATCACTCAAATAGAAAAGGTTTTAAATAAATTTTCATAGAAATATTTTGTTATTTTAAGAACTTACAAAATAGCTCCTAAGAGACCTGGAGTTCCTCAGAGCAATTTGAAAACCACAGAATGGCATTTATAGTTTTCAGCTAATCTAAACCAAATCTAACATTGCTTTTCTGATCTAAACCAAAGCTGGACCATTCTCCTGGCTATGAATTTTCTCAAAACTTATGTAAACACTGTGCCCCATTATGACTTGTCGACTTACATTTTTCATCTTTTTAGTTGTACATTTGAAGGAATGTTTTGTTCTCTCAAAAAGAGAACAAATTCTCTAAGTTTATAGATTATCCTTTCTCTTCCTTTTCTATCTCATACAACATCTGGTATCCATTTATCTATTACAGAAATATTTTTGAGTGACTACTCTGGATTAGTCACTACTCAGTGACTACTCTACTCCAAGTCAATGGGATAAATCAACACATAAAATCTAGAAAATCCTCCACCCTCATGAAGATTGCATTTTAGTAAGGGAAACAAATTTTGAACAACAAACCTAGGAAATTAATTAGCTAGCTATTGTGGCAGAGATTCCTAGCTGTCTACCAGAATTGCATTTCCTGTCTTCCTGGGCAGACAGTTAGACTATATGTCCCAGGTGCCCTTGCGATTAGTTGTGCTCATATGCCTTAAGTTCTCGTTGATGGCATAGGAAGTGATGTGTGCCATTTCCTGGCCTGTGCCATTTCCAGATTCAAGTATTAGTTGCAAAGAGAAAGATAAACAAGGAAACAAACCAAAAAATAGAGCAAGGGAAATGGGCATTGGAGGCCAAGGTGTGGGGTAGTTGCAATTTTAATTAGGGTGGTTAGGGAAGGCCTCATTGAGAAGTGGATATTTCAAAAAGTCTTGAAAGAAGTGAAGGAATTATCCAGGCAGCTCTCTAGGGAAGAACAGTTTGCCAATTCCAGCATGATGGCTGCAAAGCAGCAGTGTGCCTGGCAAGGTCAAGTCCTACCCAGGAGATCATTAGGGCTCAAGTGTTTATTTTAAATAAAATCAGAGCCAGTAGAGGGTTTCAAACAGAGAAACTGGATTGATTTAAAAGGGTCATTCTGGCTGATTTGATAAGAATTACTATAAGGGTAGACAGAGGAAGAGTAGTTGGGAGGTTATCACAGTCAACCAGATTAGAGCTGATAGTGACTCATTGGTGAAGGGGGTACTAAACAACCAGATTTGGCATATACTTTGAGATCAGCGTCAATAGTATTTGTTTAAAAATTGGGTATAGACAGAAAGAAGAGGTGAGGTTGACTTCAAGGTTTTTGGCCTGAGCAACCAAAAGGTCTGACTGAACCATCAAACTGAGATAAGGGAGTAAAAAGTAGTTGATGGAGAGGAAGTCTTTTATGGAATGGTTAGACTTGATTGGTCTGTTAGTTTTATATTAGTGCCGAACCATATGCAATTGCTGACATTCAATCATGTATAACTGTAAAAATGGTAATTTTGTATCATCCAACCCGTTACGAGTCTGGAGTTTAGAAGGAAGGTCTGGAAATCATCAACATAAAGGTAGTAATTCAAGCATTACGGCTAGATCGGATCACTGTATTGGTTGCGGTCCAATCAGGAACCAGAAACCACATCAGTTATCTTAACTGAAGGATATAATGCAAAATGATGTAAACCAGGTATTAGAGAACTGAAAAGGCAATCAGAAGATGCCACTTGAGGAAGCAGTTACCATTCCTTGGCTGGGGAAAAAGGGGAATTGGTTGGGATTAATAAAATGTGATGGCTTAGAAGAGAGGCCATAGGGCTCAGACCTCAGAGGATCTTGCATCGCTTGCTTGCTGTTTCAAAGAGAACTGATTCTGGTTATATGGGAGGAAAAACTCTACAAACTCGGGCAAGTTGTTTCTACTGCAATCTGCTGTCTCTTCTAGGGTAATGAGCCATTCATTGCCTTTGAAGTTCCTGGTCTGTCTTCCAGTCTTCTGGTTTACCTCTTGTGTCCCCTACTGGCAGACAAAGGAGAATTGATTTGCAGAATCCTAAACTCAGTATCACAAAGTCCAGTAAAAAAGAGATTGAAAGTGAGACCCAGGAACTAAATAACCAGCGCAGTCACTAAAGACTGAGTATAGAGAGTGTCTCAACTCCGGAACACTCTATGTGACAGTCAGGAGGATCGGAACATAGAATAAAGAATTGGTGAGGAAGAAGGAAACTTGACGAATGTGCATCCTTGACATCTCAGTAAATAAGGTGCTTCAGAGAAGAGCTGTTCATCAACTGTGTAAAATGTAAAGGATCAAGTAGATTGTGAACTGAGAATCAGTTCTGGATTTAGTAATATAAAGTCATCAGTGATCTTGACCAAAAGGGTTTTTGATGAGGTTGTGAGAACAAAAGGAAGGAACCGGAGGAGAAAAATTAGATACTAAAGTATACACAATACACTGGGGGGTGTGGTTGGTGCAAAAGGAAGCCGAGAAATGGGGTGATATTTAGAAAGAGACGTCAAGGATTTCATCTTGATGATGGATGGGATGGTAGCATGTTTGTATACTAATGGAATGATCCATTAGAGAGGAAAACATGGATATCACAGGAAAGTAGGGGAACGATTTCTGGAACAGCACTCTTGGGATGGAGAGAAGGAACGGGGTCGGGAACATGAGCGGAGGGGTTTGCTCTAAGTAGCAGCCTGAGCAGTTCGTCTAATAACAGAGGAGCACCGAGGCTGACAGCGTCCCCGTGTGGTGGTGGCGTCTGCCGCCATTCTCTCCTGATTTCCTTAAATGGTACTTCAGTTTTTCATGCCATCAGCTGAGAGTGAAGATGGCAGAGCACACACGCAGTAGTGAAGAGAGCAATAGAGGCACTGGACAAGGGCAGGCGTCTAACCGAATGCTTAGAGCCTCAATGTCTTCAGCTGGAAAAAAAAAAAAAAAAAAACTCACCAGAATTATGTAATGATGCCCATGCAAAATAGTGCAATTAAAACTCTCGAAAAATGAAAATCATAATACGGATCTCGAATATTATTTAATGATGAAATCTATACAAAACAAAACCCAAAACTTTCTTAGTTAAAAATAGCCATGAATACATACAACTTGAAATTTTCCTAAAAATATAACATGAAAAATCATTTCTCGCTTTCCAATGGACATGCATTTGAAACTGGTCTATTTTACATACATTCTCTAGGAATATTCAGGTTAAAAATAAATCATTAAATTGAAATTTCCTTGGAGTCAGGGTATCTTGTTAAGCCTTCAGTACTAAATGACAGCGCCTTACGTACCTTACATATAGTAGGAGTTCAGTAGATATTTTAGAGAAAATTAATATAGCAATGCTAATCTGTCAAGTACTATTTATGAGAGAGGTATGGAGGGAGAGAAGAAGAAAATAGAGTCGAGGAGAAAGAGAGGTAGGAAGGGAGGGAGGGAGAGAGGGGGAGAGAGAGAGAGAGATTGAGAATGGATCAGATAAAGCCACATCTAGGTATTATTGACACTTCTTTTCTGACATAATAAAACAATATCCTCATCTCCCTGAAGTTGTTTCTAATTCTAGTAATGAATGTCTGACAACTAAATATATAGGTACACTCTCTTCTTTGAGCCATCATCGAGTTAAAATTACGGGCACGCAGGCAATCCTGAATAATTACTAGTGGGATAAATTAATACTTCAGGTTTAATTTTCTCATTTAGAACTTCCTCATGAATAGGACAGATTCTTTGAACATCTAGATCTTAGATGAGATACTGAAAGAAGTGGCAACTGAGGTTAATGGACGAATAATAGTCTCTGTTCAAGAACTAATCCGGGAAGACAGCATGATTGTTTTTATGTTTGGACCGTGTTAATGCTGTCATTTCTGCTCATTGAGAATAAGCCATATGTGAATTACATGCTCGGTTTGGAGGCAAAGGGACTTCTCACATTTGGTTCATAATTCTTAATATGTATTTTGTTAGATCTCCCAGACTATTACGATACCATATCATTCTCTAGAAAAAATAGTAAGTTTTTCTTCTGGTGATATTGAGAAATAGAATGAAGAAACTGAGAAATTATGTGTTAAGTCATCTGACTTATTGCACAGCGTCGAAGAAAAGTATTGTCAAATATCTTTTATTTTTAACAACTTTATCAAAATGTAATTTATATGCCATAAAATTCACCAATTTTAAGTGTACATTTCAATGAATTTTAGTAAATTTACAGAGACCTACAACCAACATTACAATCAATTTTCACACATATCTGTCATCCTTGAAAGACTCTAAATCCCAGTTGCAATCAATCCCCATTCCCAGCCCCAGCCCCAGCCCCAGGCAACTACTAAACTACTCTCTGCCTCTACAGATTTGCCTTTTCTAGACATTTCATGTATGTGGATCATACACTCTTGTAGTCTTTTCTTGTTAGGCTTCTTCACTTAGCATAATGTTTTAGAGGTTCGTTCATTCTTTAGAGGTCTTTAGAGGTCTTTCCATATATACTTTAGATTCTTTAGAGGTCTTTTCACAGACTTTACAGCACTTATTTTATTGTGATTCACGCTTTCCAGTGCACTTCACAGTCTTCCTCATTGGATTGTGAAGTCCTCCGGGCAGGGACTCTCTGTCTTTCCTTGCGAACGATCACACTTTAATTTGCTATGTAATTAGCGCTCAATTAGTGCTTGTTGAGTTAATGAGCAAATGATGGGAAAGTTGATTTTTACCTTCTGGCATTTAGTCCTTGTTGCAGATCGTTTGCTTGGGAAGCAGATTACAAGATGGAATTTAGGGTACAGGATGTTTATTAAGGAGTAGCCTTGGAAGGGAAGAAGAGGAAGTGGGATTGGGCCCAGGGAGAGTTGAGCTGTGATATATACCCTATCATAACCTCAGCCGACTCCACAGGGAGCTCTGAAGCTAAAATGACCTGTCAGAGTTGTCCCTTGTTGAGTTGAAATGTTCCGGCCTTTACAACCTCTTCCCATTAGTCAGTCATTGGACCTGGGCCAGTATGTGCAGGGTGTGGCCTGGGCCAAGGGGCTTCCTGCAGCTGAGGGAATCCCTGGAGATGCTGACAGGATGTCCTTCCTTGGAGGGGACCTGGGCTGCGAAACTCTGTGTCCACCAAATCTCTGCATTTTCTTTTTACCCAAATCTTAGTTAAAGGCAATGTCACAATCACAATCTGTTGAGTCTTCCACATTTTCTATTTCTGTTACAAAAGATCACCTTCTTATGTGTTAAATTTCTGCTGCTAAAATGGTATTTTTGCGTTTAACAAATATTGTTTTAAAGTTGAGTTCTTGTCAGAAATGTTCGATGATTTTAGTTCAAAATTAAGAACAAACAAAGCTTTAGAAGACAAACAGGTTTCTAATTATTTTAGAAGTATCTAAAAATTATTCTGTTTCACATTTTTGCTAGATAGTTCTTCCCCGTCAACATATGTGGGAGAAGTTGTTTTAGATTATTGAAATTTTTGAGTGAATAATTTATCAAATTGTCGTCAGCAGCTGCTTTTACTACTAACAATAGATTTTAATGGATTAGTCTTCTTTCATTTTTCAAATTTTTAAAAAAGGTTTAAATTTGCCAAAAATATATTTGTGATCATTTTCTAAAACCTCTTCTGTAATATCAAATTTGGCAGTAGTTTTTTAGTCTTCTTAAGTACAGTATCATAGCTGAGAGAATTTTTTGTAAATATTTAATATTTTATTTTTTAAAAAATTCCCATTTCCCTGCAACCTATTGACCTTTTGGCTTCAAGATACTTGTCCCTTTTCAGTATACACCACAATTAGTTGTAAAGTTGTTTGTAAGCCCAGGAGGGTTGGTCCCCTTTGTTTGGTTTTACATCGTGCATCCTCTAGGGATTATTGGTGGGTCTCTTATTGCTATTGATGTTCTCATTCAAAGGACTAAAATAACTAGAGAACACTTTGCACATCCTGGTTCTGTATGAGGTATTTTCCAGGAGGTGTAGCTAACCAACAAAGAGAACTTTTGCTCTCTTTGGTACCAACTCAATGGTGATACCAGCCATTTCTAACAATAGATTTTAATGGATTAGTCTTATTCCACAGACTCCCTAAATTCTACTAACCTGTGGGGAGCTACTATGTATAGAACGTTTTATGTGCATTGTCTCATATTAATTCTAACATCAGCCTTGTAAAGACATGTGCTTCACTTACTCTTTAGATAAGAGAAACTTGAAGTTCGCAGAGAGTTTAAGTGATTTGTCCAGGGTCCTATACTAAGGGAAGAGCAGTCCTCTGTGGCTGAAACTGATGTCAACTCTCTAATTATCATGTTCTCAAAATTTGAGATGAGCCAATGGGGTTACATTTAAAAAAAGGTATAAGTAGTGTTCTTGTCACGAACACAAGCAGTAGAATTAGCACCGGTTAATTCATTGGCTAACTTCGAATTGTATTATAGAGGGTTATAAAAATCATAAAAATAAATATAAAAATTGCACTTTGTAACTTAACTCAGTCCTGAATTCCCATAAGGTCAATTGTCTTGTAAAATGTTATGATAAGCAGTTACACTGACACAGGACAGATTGAATACATGCCTTTGCTCCCCCTGAAGAATCCACTGAAAAGAGAGTGAAGGAACCAAAAGGTATTAACCCCCACCCATCAAGAAACATGGAGTAGCATCCCTATCTGCCATATGTACTGGTGTTAGGGTGCAAATGACAGAGCAGCTTGCACAATTAGTACGGACCAGTTACTAAGACTTATCTCACTCTGGGCCCCCATCAATCATTCTAAATCTGCAGCATCACAAAATACTTGGCAAGTACTTTGTTTCATACTCAACTTATATTAGTATATATTGTCTCCAGAATTTAGACAGGCATTCTAGACACTATTCCTCTTTCTTAGTGGGAGAAGATACAAGATGCAACAATGTACCCTTCACTTTAGAGGGTATTCCTCCACTTGCCTCGGACCTCTCAAGCCTCAGAAATTTCACTGAGATGTCCGGCTGCTTAAATCCTGTTGGATTTATTTCATATTCTCTGTTATGCATGTGTGTTTCCAAGATTCTTTTACTTCCTCCTCATAACATTTAATCACCATGCTACAATCAGTGTGAAGGATTAACATAATATTGTAGAATGTAAGATGATAAAGGTATCTCTGGACTAAATAATAGTATAGGGCTATAGCTTTGATGTATACCCAAAGTAATACAGTGAGAGGGTGTTGCTGTCTTGTCAGGTGAAAGCAAACTATTTTAAGTAGTACATATTAACACGTATAAAAGGAAAAAAACACACTCATTAGACTAATAGCTGTGTACATGGTAATAGAGACTGGGTTGATTGGCTCCAGCTAAGAAACTATATCTAGAACATCATCTTCAATATAAGTTGCCTCCTGATTAAATTTTCAATAATCCATTTTATTTCTCAAGAGCCAGCTCTTCTGCACCTAGACTCAGTAGGGCAATTGAATGGGAAAGTGGTTGGGATTCTGCAGTCCTTCCAGAAAGAAGCAGTATTGATTTGATGTACTCTTTTGACAGGCAGAGGCAGTTCTAGAGGCTTCCACTTGGCTATTCCCTCTACAAACTCTCTCTCTTGCTAGTTGCTGAGTATGTGCTTTCAAACTGTGCTTTCCAAGACTAGAGAAATAACCATAGAGTGGGTTTAGGAACCCAAGAGACTCATTGTAAGCTTGATTGAAAGTAAACTCCATTAATCATCTAGATTTCAGAAGCCCCAACTCTGACCCGTGGACTTTAATCTTGTTTGAGCCCTTAGGAATTAGCATCCATTAAATATAGTAATTAAGACTAGTCTAGGAAGTTAAGTCAGTGTCTAGTAATCCCTCCAGTTTCTGAGTACATTCCTTTATTCTGTTTACTCCCCTGTGAAGTGATTTTGGTTCTCCAAGGCAAAGGCTAACAAGAAAATATACAGTATAAATTGTTGGCATGATATCAGGAGATTTATTTAAGGGAAGCCAGGCTTCTCTTCAATGTTAGTAAACTGGGTCATGTCTAGAGATTGGCTAAGGAATCTTGGTTATCTTGTGGCGATTCAGTCAGATTTTTGCTCACAAGCCTTAGAGTTCATCACTTGTAGAAGCTAAGTAAGACTTTAGTAGATTATATATTTCAGTCCTAGGGACACTACCAATAATTTTGCAAATCAAACCATTCTGATTACTTCTGTAGTCCTGCTACCCATTACAGAAACCATGCCCTCCTTGTCTCTACAGGTTAAGTCCCATCATTTGGCTTCTGCCATCTTGGAATCCTATCAATCTCATAAGATTCATAAACCTCATTTTAGAGAAACTTCTCACACTCTTGTTCCTAGCTTAAAGATATCATTCACTAGAAAGTTTTTCATGGATTCTGGTACTTCCCTCACAAATGTATATTTCAAAACTTGGGTGAAGGGAGTTATCTTCTGGAATCTCCTGGTTCTATCATTAAAGTATAAATAAGTACCCAATAATAGTATTACTCCAACATTCTTTTTTCCCTAAGCCTTTAGACATCTTTCTAAAGCCTTAGATACCTTCCTAGCCTGAGCATACCAAGGAATTTCTGGCATTGCATCTCCATTTATTATAGACCACTATTGTCCTCAAGAAAACCATTAGAGTCGCTCCCTACCACTCAAACTCTCTCACTGAATTTAGACTATCTGGATTGTGCACCATATCAATAAATTCAGCCTAATCCAATATTTTCATATTTTCTACCACAGTCTTCAGGATCGATTTTCATACTTAATATCCAGGTTCCTCCCAACGCAAAATGGCAAAACTTTAAATTTTTTTATATTTATGAGACCTCCAGCTAGCTCATACATTTTTCCTGTCCTGCTCAAGCTTGCTAGGATTTGAGTCTGGTGTAAGTCTAGAAACAACGAATGGCAGCCATGATGAACTTGAGAATCATTGTTCTCCCTGCAAGTCAGCTCTATCAGGAGAGTTTAGTTCAAGTTCTTGACAAGATGGACTAATGTTCACAGACATGGAGGGAAGGGTGGCTCCTGCCATCAAGGAAGTATGGTAGATTTGGGTGTTTGTTTAAGATTTTCATTTTTATATACGTTGTCCTAGTTTTTAGAATCTCATTCCTTTCTAATCAAAGCCCTAATCTCAACATAAGAGACTCATAAGATTCTGAATTTAATTTGTCCTCCTGTATGTAGGGCAATATTTTCAGGTTTGTTTGTTTGTTTTCATTTGTTTGTTTGTTTGTTTGTTTTAGAAATCTTGACCCTGTGGCTGCAGGAGGTAAGGACTTTGTTTGGGGAAGTCACAGGAGAGCAGTGGTTCTTTATCTGAACCTCTGTCTGAAAATTTTCTGTCCTAAGATTATTCTTTTTCTTACTCCATTCACTGACTCCCTCGGAAGCAATTAACAAACCTCACAGTTTTACACTCTCTATTACTACTATAGTATTCTATTACGTTAGCATTTTATCTTTCAGAAACATATCTTCTAATGGGCATTTCATTTTAGGTGACGTTTTAGGTGATAATTGAAATTCACTTATTGTCTTGCCCTTGCTGGTTGGAGGACTTTTCATTTACCACATGATATAGACATAGGTCATTATTCCTTTTACTCGGAGTCTAGTCATGTCAGAGAACCACATCCAGAGTCTCATTCTTATGGGTGTATTTCCCTGAAATAAATTCCATGTCCAACAAACTTATCAGTCAGAATTTGATCAGAGAAACAGAAACCACTCTTATTCTGGACATAAAATATTTACATAGAATCAGAAGATCGTGGTACTGTTGGAAGCACTGATTGGGTGAGAGGGAGCAATCATCAGGAAAGTGGCTATCACAATTCGGGGAGCAACTGCGAAGGGTGGGGGATGTGACAGTTACAACCTATGTGAAGCAGTAGAGTGACACCCGACATATTTATGTCAGCAAGCCACTGTGAAGTTATGTTTGCACATACATGTGACCACTCTGCATCCCCAGAATAATAGATTCTGGTACACTCATGTTGTCCAAAACTCACGTGATAGCAATCCCTAACCTGGACCACATGAGGTAGGTGACTCTGGAAAACACGCTCCTTGGCCTTTAGTGTGTATGGTAATTGTGGTGATGAATTGGCAACAGAAAATTCTGCATAATGTCTAAGGCTAAAAAAAAAAAAAGAAAGAAAAGAAATATTAGAAATATGAACACATGATTTGGAAGAGATAGCTAGATGCTGTGTATGATTTCCTAAGCAAAGTGCATGCTGAGAGTAGAATAATATATTAGATACTATTTATCTTATAAGCCTTTTACTATTATTTGATTTTTAGAAGAATGTACAACTATCAGTTTTAAAAATTTAGGGCAATAGTGATAAGAAATATCATTTTTCAGGTAAATAAGAAATTTTATTGTGCAGATTTAAAACATTCCTATGTAGATTTATAACAATTTTATGACTCTTTCAAAATAAATGGAACATTTCGGTTGGTTCTACTGCTATATTTGCTCAAGCCTGTTATTCTCAGACCCAGAAGAGTCATAATGTCCTCCAATGGCCCACATGCTAACTTGGGACACATACCATATCCAGGACATTATGTTTCTTCTGGTGAAGTCATACAGAGCAAGCAGCTCTTACACCAGAGGCAAAAGGTCAGGTGTCAATTTCACCCCAAACATGACCTTGGCTGGCTGTTGATAGGGCCGGGTAAAGAAGGGTAATTTCTGTTTTCCATGGTGAGTTCTGGATCTGATTCCACTGGAAGTTCCAGCGTAGCCTGCATTATTTGGAAGGAGATTAAGTGCTAAATGCAACTTTCAGCTTGAGGTTTTGTTGGAAATCAGAGCAAAGAGAGGTTGGCTTTGTATGTAGAGGTTCCAGAAAGAACTATATAGAACTTTCTTCAGAATCTTTTGATAACTGTTAAAGCTTGGAAAATTTTTTGCTTAAACATTCTTTTGGAAGAGGTGACTTTTGGAATGGACTTCATTGAGTTTTATTGTTGTTTTTAAAGATTTTTTTTTCTACATATTAACCAAAAGCAGTTCAACACAGAAATGAGAATTTTTTCAGAAGAACAGAATTGCGTAATGTATTAAGCATGCCTGTTTCAGAAATAGTCTCCGGGTTCAGGTCCTTTTTCTGACTTTTGCTAGGCAAATTTTCCCAGAATCATTCCAGTTAGGCATTGTTTTTTCTTGTTTAAAATAAAGTACCCCCCCCCCCCAAGTATTGTTGGGAAGATTCAAAGACTTGATAGTTCATGTAAATTGCTTATCAAAATTTCCAGTGCATAATATTAGCTACCATTATTATAAATAAGTTTAAACTATTTTTCCCAAAATATATCACACAAAAGCATGTTTATACAATGTTAGGGAGCATGTATGTATATATAGGCGAGAGCTTAGGAAATTAAAAATTGCGACATGACAATGTTCAGATTCTTATCTTCTGGTGTTCTTTGAAGGGTCAATGATTAGAAACACCACAGTTATTGAAAAGAACAAATAAAATCACGTGAATAAAGTTCCTTTGTAAAATCTGCAGAGGCTCTAACACAGTGTAAACAGATCTTGCAGAGTTGCGGTTGATCAGCAGAACCAGAGCAATAACATCTCCTCTATGCATTACGCTTGAAACACCAGGATGAAGACAGCCACAGTCTTTCCTTTGGAGCCTGGGAGAGCTGGAGGGGACAATAGTTTCGGCATCCTTGTGTCTCAATGCACTAATAGAAGAACACTACGATCATAGACTGCTTCAAATGAAGGTTTCCTCTTCCTATTATCATCATTGTAGGAAAGAACAATACAAGAGCAAGAATAAATATCAGAGGTGTCTTAGCCCAAGCTTTTTCATTTACTGACAAGCATGAGACTTGCTCAAGGTTACAAACGAGTTATTCTCTGAGTCTGTACTAGAACAAAGGACCCCCCATTTCTTGTTCTCCCCTCTTCATGTTGACGCTAACCTACTGTATTAGTTTGTTAGGGCTGCTGTAACAAAACACCACAAACTGGGGTGCTTAAACAACAGAAATGTATTTTCTGACAGTTCCGGAGGCTGGAAGTCCAAGACCGAGGCTCTGGCAGGGTTGGTTGCTCCGATGGTGTCTCTCTTCGGTATGCAGATGGATACTTTCTCCCTGTGTCCTCACAGGGTCTTCCCTTTGTCCATACACATCCTCTTCCTATAGGAACCTGGCCATTTTTGACTAGAGTCCCACTTTGTTACCTCATCGAACCTTTATTACCTTTTTAAAGGCTCAAATACAGCCATATTAAGGGTTAGGGCTTCAACTTATGAATTTGGGGGAGACGTGATTCAGTCTATAACAGCTATCCATAAAAATATTGCTTTTCTCATATTGTTCTAAGGTTCTTCTCCTAAGTTGAAACCTTTGCTGGGTCTGTCTGTGTCCAGATATTCGTCTATAGGCACATTTGTTAAACCTAATTATCCTGTCTTGGCACTTAACGTTCAGAGACCAAGTCAATCCACCAAGCAGAATAAACTAAAACTGTATTTTCAGAACAATTTAAAATTCCATTTCAATTATAAATTATCAGCAATCTTCATTATCTTCAGCTGAGCAGAAAATGCATCTCAGGTTAAATGGAAAAAGTTGTTAATTACATTTCTCATTACAATTTTATCTTGGAACTAATAGTAGTAAAAACTGCTTCTTCATTTTGTTTTCTGTTTTTTTTTTATTAATTTTTTTTATTATGGTGA